>JARPUW010000751.1:0-20000 GCA_030533445.1 Cyprinodon diabolis | reverse complement strand
GATGAACATTAACAATAGGAATATGGAGATTTGAAATTCATTTCTAGACATCCAGAATGTTTAATCTAGATGTGAAGAATGTCATTTTGTTTGAAATGTTTTTTTTTTTTTTTTTCCAGATATAATGAATAAATATTCAGTCAAACTAATACATATCAAAACCGCTTACCATAGTCTGTTGTGACCACGATAATAATACGAGTTTATTTCCTGAATGGTTGTAGATCAATGTATCTATTTAGATGAAATCATCTGGCAGCAGATGAAGAATGTCGGGTTCATAAAATGTAGGTTTTTGCAAAAGAACTGAAATACAGACTTATGGATACAATTCCTGCAGGAAGGAGAGACAGTTGAACCCCAGACTCAAACACACTGTCTCCCACTGGACCTCCTCCGCAGAGCATTTTATTAACAGAACATGACGCATGGTTACAAACAGAGTATTGTTCTGACAGAACAATTGATCAGTTCATGAAGACAGGATGCTCCATCAGAATGACAAGGCAGGATGGTCTCCTGACTGAATCATGAGACAGGAGTGGAGCATCCCCTCGCACAAATGTTTTATAAGCACACATTCATTTTATAATCATCACTGAATAGACCTAACAAAGAATAAGAAAGTTGTTCTAAAATATGGAACCTGTTCGTCATTGCGGGGTTCCTCTAATGTTGATTCTTTCTTCACACAGTAAATAAGTGGTTGTCTGCAGCCACTTCAGATCATCCTAATATATGGTTGTTATTAAACGGTTATCAGTCCCATAGAATGGCTTCAGATTTTAGGCTCATTAGATTGTTATCATCGAGTGAATCCTAACCCTAAAGTAATTTCTTTTTTCCCCGCAGAATTAATGAATCTATTTATGTTTAATCTGAAAATAATCTCAGTAGCTCTTCTTGTAGCCACTGCAAAAATAAATAAAAATAAAAATGATCCACATGTTGTTCATATTAAAAACAATATCCTGTCAACTGAATCCTCTCCCTATAAATATTTAATTCTCTATGAAAAAAGGCTGAATGTTCTTTAATAAGATGCTCATCAAATAGACATGCAACCTAATGAGTCTAGTAAATGTTTTTTTCTTCTTTTGTTCTATGGACAAACCGACACCAAAAATCTCCTGACTCAATCAGGAAATAAAACAATCTGATTGGCTGTAAGGAGAGCGGAGACGGAATCCACTCTGAGTTTACTGAAGAAAACCTGCTGCTGACCAGGTTAGCTCTGAGGAGAATGTTGCTATGGTGACCAGAACAGAGTCTCTCTTTGTGAAATGGAAAAGTCAGAGTTTCCCTGATGTCAGGTTTAGAAAACAAGTTTTCAGTAAACCTGCTTTGTGAAACGAACCACAGGATGAAAACCGAGCCTGACCAATTGGAGATGTTCCTCACAGGTGACATCAGAAGCCGGATGTAAAGGGATGTTTCTGGCTTCTTCACACACCGTACACTTCTTTGCTTTGGGTCAGAAACCCTGTGGGCGACTTTCCATCCAGCTGTTTTCAAATTACTTCCAGGAAAAAAGAACACAGAGGGGAAACTCCAAAAAAAACTTAGAACATTTTACAGTCAGAGGAATGAGTGGAATCTGATTCCTTCATCTGGGTCAGGTCTGAAACACCCAGCATTCAGAACCACTAGAATACTGTGAGAATATATTTAGGTTTCTATAGACCAGTCCTTATTTTACAAGTGATATAAACATATTGGCCAAACACTGATACCCCAGCATAGATGAAATGTTTCCTCAAACCATCTTTTATGCCGATATAAGGTGAGGAAAACCACCTCCCTGCTAACATCATCTCTCGCTTTAGTTAAACACCCACAATCCTTTGCTGTAACATTGACTGCCACTACTCGATCCGCACTATCAGTTCATTGGCACAGTCAGAATCCATCCAGGTCACCATTGATTGTTCAAGAACCCACTTTGAGAAGGTTTATGGAAGAAGCTGTTAGAACTAAGAGTGGGCGAGTCACAGCGCCACCAGTTCATTCATAGGTACTGCAGCGTGCTGCGGGGCCATGTGGACGTGCATCTTTCTCTGAACCCTAATTAAAAAGACGGATTTTTTGATTTAGTATGGACCAAACCTTAAAGTGACAGAACCTGGGTTAGAACATTACATCATTTTAGCTGACGTGGCTTTTCTGTCATCTGGAACCAATCTGTCTGTCAGTCCAGCAGATGGTTTACTTTACAGCATCTCACCTCCGAACTGTTCAAATCAAAACTTCAGGCCTGAAAACATAATCTATAACTTCAATCTAAAGCCAGCAGATAAGAAATAACGACTAAATATATTATATTAATAAAACTTATTAGAATTAAAGGGGAAGTCCGCTCATATTCAGAATTCAAACTTTAAATATGAAAATATTACATCCCGTTCAATAAATGATCAGTGTTTTTAATTCAGAGTAATTTTCATGTGAATGTGCTTTACTGGAGGCATCCATGTCTGTCAAAGAACACTACTGCCACCTACTGGTTTGTGACGTCACGGTGCGGTATCGGCTGTTGATCAAGTCCCAGTGCTGTATCTGGTGTTTGTCACAACGCGCTATTATCCAAGTCATCTTGAAAACATTCTTCTTCCAAATGTTGGCTACATATTACGTGTTTTTTCTCTGGCCAGAAGTTCGATGGCAAATCCTCCCTCTTCAAGTTGGCGATCCAACGACCAACCCGTCCGTGGAGGATCAGGAATCTTTTACCCGATGTATTCCAGCATCCAGCTGCCATGCACGTGGGCATTGTCAGTTTCACTATAGCTCTGGTGAATTTCAATGGTGAAGTCCTCTGGAAATCTTCAATAATTGTTGTTGATTGCAGATGTGTCTAGTAGTTCCCATTGATTTGCTTGTAAAGCGGGGAGAATGGCGCTAGGCTTACCGCACCATGACGTCACTGCTGGAAGATGGCAGGAGGGAGGGGCTACTATATTTAGGCAAAAATTGCCGCTCCCAGAGTCAGTGATCGTGATGAAAATTATTATTTTTATTGTTTTACTGATTAACGCTGATTCATTAAATCAATGGAAACGTATTAGTTTTAGGTATAAATAATGATCCGTTGATTATTCCTTTCTGACCGGACTTTTCCTTTAAATGGTTTAAGCAATAATTAAATCATATATCTACATTGTTTTAATGTTACAATCAAAACCAGCCACCGCTCAAAAGAAAAAGGAAGCAGATCTTGTTCTCTTGTGTCGGGTTGATTTATGCATTGATCGATATGAAGGCTAATCTGTTACGGTTTTTTAAAGAAAAGAGCCAAAAACAGATTAAGAAGCGTTGCGGTGTAACTGGATCAACAGGGAGTAAAATAGCTCACAGGTAGGAGAGGATTCCCAGAAGCCGAGTAAAAGCCGTGAAATCTGATCAACTCAGTGATAAGCCACAGTTCTGTCAACGACAGAACCAGTTTTAAATAAACTAATGTCATTCTGCTAAACAAACTAATCTCATTCAGCCTTCTGTGCTTCTGGGGATGCATGCCTACAACCACACCGACTTTCATCAATCAGAAACTAAACCTGTCTACCTTATTTATTTCATAAAACCCAGATCATCTCTGATTGGTTCACTCTCTGGAAATACCTTTGCTCTGATTGGATCTGCTTTGGTCATTTGTTTGTTTTTAAGCCCTTCTTTTCATTCAGTTCAACAGCCAGTTTCAAACACATTGCTTTTTTTTTCAGCTGGTCTAGAACCCAGGTTCTAACATTCTACCAGAGAACGTGGGAGTTCTGTCCATGTACTGTAGTGTTCTCCAAACATGTAAACCCTGATGAAAAAAAGATCCAATCAATGTGAAACCAACAACCTACTAAGTATTAAGTGTCAGGATGATAAGACGTATTTTAAATAAAGATTTAATGTCTCTCATACATGTAAGCATCACCTCTGATCAAATACAGCAAAAGTTCAGTTTGTCTAAGATGGCCATCTTCTAAATAAATATCCTCATTTTGATGTCCTGTTTACTTTCTCAACTTCTACTGTTTAGTTTATACTAGTTCATATTACGGCGCCGCAAGTTCTGCCTGATTCAAAAGGCAAGGCAAATTTATTTGTATAGCACAATTCAGTACAAAGACAATGCAAAGTGCTTTACATGATTCAAATACAGGATGATAAAACAGAGTCAAAGCAAGTAGGAAAAAATAAAAAAAATAAATAAAATAAAATAAAAATGCAGAAACAAAAAAAGAATATTAAAAACAGTTGGATTAAAGAAAATATGTTTTAGTTTAACTAGTTTAACTAGAACAAGTTTAGTTTAACTAGTTTAGTTTAACTAGAACAGTCGAAGGCAATCCTAAACAAATGTGTTTTTGTCATGATGGATCAAAGGAGCAAGCCCATATGCAGAACACACACGGAGGAGGCAGGGAAAAAGTTCAAAGGTTTATTAAAAGTTCCGAACACAAGATCATAAAGAAGTTCTGAGACTGGTTCACTGAAGCCTTGACTGGGACTGGAGACTGTTGGTTAGCAGAGTTTATGAGAAGCTTAGCGTCTAGCTTCAGGCTTAGCATGGCAGACCTTGATCTGAGCTTCCAGCTCATTGCAGAGAACAACAGGGAATATCCACATAGGATTCTTCAGGCTGATTCCACATAGGAATCTTCAGGTTGGCTCACCAGGGCAGATTAGCAGGTTTGGCTCACCTAGAGCTTCAGGCCAGAGACAGGTTTCCAGTGAGAGACAGACAAAGGAGAGATTAGAATCTGATCTCACAGTTGAGACAACTAAGATTAAATCAGTAACAGAGGCTCAGGTAGCTAACCAAACTAAGATCAACACCGCGGCATGGAAGCAAGGTCTGGCAGGAGCTTATAAAGGGAAGGTCTCCTAATGAGTAGATGGACATCAGGTGTGCTGGAAGACTCCAGCCCAAGGAGACCCACGGCGCACTCTGCTGGAGACAGAGGGTAATCTCCAGATCCCAACAGTAACTCCAGTCCTAAAAGACAATAACAAGAGACAGAAGAGGATCCTCGGCGCCCTCTGGTGGGCAAGCCTGAGGATCCCAACAGTTTTTAGTCTTGATTTAAAGGAACTCAGGCTTTCCGCACTTTTACAGTTTTCTGGAAGTTTGTTCCAGATAAGTGGAGCATAGGAACTAAATGCTGCTTCTCCATGTTTAGTTCTGGTTCTAGGTATGCAGAGCAGGCTGGAGCCAGAAGACCTGAGTGCTCTGGAAGGTTGATACACTGATAGCAAGTCTGTGATGTATTTAGGTGCTAAGCCATTCAGAGATTTATAGACTAACAGAAGTATTTTAAAGTCTATTCTCTGAGATACAGGGAGCCAGTGGAAGGACTTTAGAACCGGGGTGATGTGCTCTACTTTCTTAGTCCTAGTGAGGACACGCGCAGCAGCGTTCTGGATCAGCTGCAGCTGTCTGATCCACTTTTTAGGCAGACCTGTGAAAACACTGTTGCAGTAATCAATTCGACTAAAAATAAATGCATGGATCAGTTTTTCCAGATCATGCTGAGACATTAGTCCTTTAATCCTGGAAATGTTCTTCAGGTGATAGAAAGCCGACCTTGTAATTGTCTTTAAATGCTTTTGGAGGTTCAAGTCTGGATCCACTACTACACCTAGATTTCGGGCCTGATCAGTGGTTACTAGCTGAAGCGACTGAAGCTGTGTGCTAACTTTAGATCTCTATTGGTCCAAAGATTATTACTTCAGTTTTGTTTTTATTCAGTTGAAGAAAATCTTAATGGAAATTCCCATTAAGAAGTTCCTTGCAGTAACTATAAGGTGATTTTATCTCTTGGACACAGAACATGCCAAAGCTGTTCAAAGACTGTGTTCATGGTATAGACCAGGAAAACTGATTTTGAAAAACAAACCACAACTGGTTTGTTTGAAAAACAAGAGACATCTTATGGTGAAATATTAACCGTTTCTTAAACATATGCCTTCTCATAAAACATATATTTATTTTAATAACTATGACTTTACACGTCATATATCTCTGTTTAACTGCCCAAAAGTCAGGAATCACTCATTTCCTCACATTTTCCTTCCCAGCAGCCAGATGTTACTATAATCTGTAATCAATATATTAAAAGGTTTATACCCAAAGCCGAACCGTGTCTTTTCAGTGAAACGCCTTTGTTTCTCGCTATTCTTCTTCATCTGTATTCAGTGAAGCATTCATCACTATCCTCGGCCACTGCTGCCATCTCCTCTCTGGTTTTTATATCTGCAGGAAGCTCTCCTCCTCTTCCAGGTTAGAGGGTAAAACTAGAGCAAAAGACACATTGAACCAACAATTAACCTTTAAACACTGCTCTATTTCTGTCGCTGGGTTGTGTGGCAGAGGTGCTGCTCCTCTGTCTAATTTCTTCTTTTCTATTTTGGTTGTTTTGCCAGTTGAATTAAATAAGTAAGGTTTATTTATATAACACCTTTCTCAGACAAGCATCACAAAGTGCTGAACAATATCAGAAAAAGACAATACAAAACAGCACCATATAAAATTCATATAGACAAATGCATACAGTCATAGCAGCCATTGATAAAATGAGTCTAAAATGCTGGAATTCGCCAAGAGCAGGTATAAAGGGTAGGGCATTCCACAGTCTGGCTGTGACAGCTTGGAGGGACCAATCATCTCTCATCCTAAACGGGTTTGAGGGCCATTAACAATTTTTTTTTTAGCAGATCTCAGACTCAGGGTGAGGCTGAATCAGGTCACAGATATAAGCGGGGCCTGTCCATGCAGGGAAAGGTCAGGACCAGAATTTTAAAGTTTAAGAGGTATTCAATGGGAAGCCGGTGTAGAGCTTTGAAAACAGGAGGAATGCGAGCTCTTCTGGTTGGAGATTAATTTTGGACTAGCTGCATTTGAGCTAATCCTTTTTTGTTCAGACAAGCAAACATGCTATTGCAGTAGTACAAACGTGATGACACATGCATGAAACAGCATCTAAAGGTCATTTTCATAAAAAAAAATCCTTACTTCTGCAATGTAAGCCACCAAAGAGAAAGAGGTTTTTATCAATTGTTTTGTGTGCTGCTCCAGAGACATTGCCTCATCAAATAAAACTCCAATGTTTCTCAAAGTGTGTTTTGTCACCTGGTTGAAGTCGTATAAGTGCTGTTTAATGCCTGGAATGGCTTTGCCTGGGGCAATCATGAGTCTGAGTTTTTTTTTTTTTTTTTTTTTATTTGGGAAAAACATTTGATCAGAGAGTTTAATTTGTGAACCTCAGATGTATTAATGGAGCAGCAGAGCTGAATGTTGTCTGGAAACATGTGAAATGAGACATTCTCAAAGGGCTGAATAACCCTACCTAATGGGAGTGCATAAATCAGGAACAACATATGTCTTAGGGCAGAACCCTGACGTAGTCCACATACTAGTTTAGCAGGATCAGACATGACATGATTTGCATGCACAGAAAAGCTCTTTCCAGCCATATATTATGAGAACCACTCTAACACTGGTCCAGTGATCCAAACCACATCACTCAGCCTGTTTATCAAAGGATGAGGCGGTCAACTGTATCAAAGGATGAGGCGGTCAACTGTATCAAAGGATGAGGATAGGTCTAGCAGAACCAGGGCAGTACATTTACCTGAGTCGGCAGACATCAGGATGTCACTTGAAACTTTAAGCAGGCCGTTTCAGTGGAGTTGTGTCTCTGGAAACCAGTTTGAAAAGCATTGTATATCTTATTTGCCTGTAGGAAATATATGACCTGTTTTCTACATCACCTTTTGATTTTGGCCAAAAAAGGAAGTTTAGATATTGGCCTATAATTCATAGTTTTGGCTTGATCAAGGCTGGGTTTTGGTTCCATAATCCACTTTCTAAAAGCAGCCAATCACAAAAAAATTTTGAAAGGTGAGCCCACCTTATATAATATATTATAACAAGAAAGCATTAGATATGGTGACAGAAGAAACATCTATGAGCAGAGGACTTCAAAGTACTCCGCTTAACGACACACAATGTCCCGAGTCAAGGTCAGCAGCACACCACCCAACTACAACAAGAAAACAGCACTGAGTGACTGTAGATGTGAGTATATAGTGGGAACAGAACAAAGTATGCCTAATGAGCTGATATCGAGCTGGTGTGAATAGAAATAACTAGAAGAGAACTAAGGGGCAAGAAAAAGGCGCAACGGGGCAACAGAGAGTAACCCAAGAAATACAAAACTGACAGAAAACAACTACAAAGACACAGAATAACAAAGAAACTGAAAACAAAACAGCGGACAGAACCCTGAGAGTGGAAGTTGAATGTGTTCTTTAAATAGTAGCTTTCTGACATAAAAATGAATATTGTGGAAAATTATTACACTTTTAACAGAAAATTAAAAACAGCACAATGATTTAATTAAGCTTCCTTTGGAAACCTAAATCTTGCAACGCAGCACGGTTTGAACTGTAATACATCTTTTTTTCACCAAATGAAAATTGTTGCCACAGTTTTGCCCTACAGCATCTAACCGACATGCTTAGTGCCTAACTGACAGCTCGGCTCAATATGCTGTTGTACTTGCTGGTCTGTTTTCCTCTGTCTAACATGTTAATTAGCTTCTGTCTCCCCTTAACTTGACTTCCTTTCTCAAACCCCTGATGTCCAATATGGAATATTATACACCTCACTCCAGCTATTACAGCTTCACTTGCCTCACTGCTAATGTACCATCATTGCCCTGATTAGAGATTACTAACACATGATATCTAAGGTCAAACATGTTAAATAATTTAAATAACTGAGTATGATGTGTCACCATTACTAATACAGGCTTTACTCTTTTAAGTAAACCCAGTCCTGCTGTTGTTTCAGCCTTTTCTTTGATTGTGGTAATTTTTGCAATGAAATAAAAAAAAAAGATTTTTTTTGGATGGTGGATGTTACTTAAAACACTGGAGAAGTGTCAGCTGTTAATGATGGATGGGTGTCCATGACAGGATTAAGATCAATTAAAAACAAGAAGGTTGGGGCAGCAAGTCCTATATAACCCTTCTGCTCTTAACCAACCGATGAAATTAGATTCTGATTCCTGAGGAATGGCTTCACTGTGCTGACTAAACTGCACTGCCAAAGCTTAGGAGGTCAGTCTCTCCTTTATGAGCCACTGCTGCCATCTTCTGACCTTAGTTCAAACGTTACCAGAAAACTATCTGACGAAACTTTTTAAACGTACAAAGATGAAGGATATTTAATCAGATCATGTTTTTCTCACATTTATCCAGATCATCACAAATGCTTCTGTTCTCATATCGTTCTCAATTTTACTGTTTCATCCTGCAGAACTTGAAAAGCAGCATGTCTACAAGGAGGAGAAGGTTCCTATGGACCAGCATCTCCATGAACAAGAGAATAAATGCAGCCTGGACCATCTGGAACCAGAACCTCCAGTGAGTAAAGAGAAACAAGAGGAATCAGATTCTCCTCTAATTAAAGTGGAACAAGAGGAACCAGGACCGCCGCTGATTAAAGAACAAGAGGAACCAGGACCGCCGCTGATTAAAGAACAAGAGGAACCAGGACCGCCACTGATTAAAGAACAAGAGGAACCAGGACCGCCGCTGATTAAAGAACAAGAGGAACCAGGACCGCCGCTGATTAAAGAACAAGAGGAACCAGGACCGCCGCTGATTAAAGAACAAGAGGAACCAGGACCGCCGCTGATTAAAGAACAAGAGGAACCAGGACCGCCGCTGATTAAAGAACAAGAGGAACCAAACTCTCCTCTGATCAAAGTGGAACAAGAGGAAGACCTGCAGCAGGACACTGAATGTGTGACTCCTGGTTCTAAGGAAACAAACCAGTGTGAAGCTGATGAACCCCATAATAATGAAGCCATCCTCCACTGCCCTCCTGATCCTGAGGCCAGAGATCCAGCTGCAAGTGAGAACCGAGACCCAGGATCCGAGAAAACTGCAGAGCTGAAACCAAAGAAGAGAAATCCTCAAAAAGGAAATAAAAAGAAACAAATGTCAAATAATCCATCCAGTAAATCCAAACAATCAGTCCAGTGTGACGTTTGTAGCAAATTCCTAAATTCCAAGTCCTACTTGAAGGTTCACTTGAGAAGACACACGGGTGAGAGGCCGTTTGCTTGCACTCGTTGTGATAAAAGGTTTTATCAGATGTGTAATCTGAAACATCATGAAAGAAGCCACACAGGGGAGAAGCTGTATTTCTGCAAAATATGTGGAAAGAGCTTCAGTTATCGTACTCCTTTCAAATTCCACATGAAAATCCACTCTGACGAGAAACCGTACCGCTGTGAAACCTGTGGAAATAGCTTCAGAAGCAGCGATAAGTTATTGATACATGCGAGGACCCACACCGGAGAGGAGCCATACCCGTGTGACATCTGTGACAAAAGATTCAAGGAGTCATCAAAGTTAAAACGGCATCGGAGGACCCACACAGGAGAGAAGCCATACAGGTGTGACACGTGTGGGAAAAGTTTCACGGCCAACAGCAGTCTGAGGAGCCACATGAGGATCCACACGGGAGAGAGGCCCTATTCCTGTGAGACATGTGGCCTTTGGTTCAGACACAACAGCAACTTGACTGTCCACATGAGAATTCACACAGGAGAGGAACCGTACTCCTGCAGCATATGTGGGAGGACATTTAAAGGTTCATCGCATTTGAACATCCACATGAAAAGCCACAAGCTTGATAAAAGTTCTTAGCTTCATGTGATCTCGGCTCAATGATTCTCTCTGAATATTAGAACTGGAAACATTTTAAAGGTCCAATCCAAAATTATTCATACTTCTTAACCAACAATTTCCTTCTGATTAGAAGTATTATTAACATACTGAAACGTCCCAGATACTGTCAGATGAACAGGGAGTAACATGTTATAAATAAACTCAAGGTTTATCCATAACATGTTACCGTTAACCAAAGTGTGTGTAATTTGTTATGACTCTGACTGCTTTTCATTGTTGTAAGTAGGGGGGGACGAACCCTGCCCAGATCAGAACAGATATATAATATATTGGGTTTAAATATTATGTTTTATATTTGTCTGATTTCTGACATCAAGACCTGCTAAAGAATTCCTAGTTACTTTCAAGATGTTCTTCAAAGTTCAGACAAGGAATAGGAAATTAACTTTAAGATTAACTGGCTTGAAATAATCTGAATTTTGCTTTCAATTAACAAAATTCTTTCCTTAATATAGTTAACTTTCACATCTGTTCTTATACTTTGTTAAACAAGAATTAGGGTGTGATTACTAATAGATCTTTGTTTTTTTACTGACCTGATCCAATATAATAATTTACTTTCCAGTTAATGTGATAATTTCCTAAACCTGAGAATAAATGTATGTTTTATTGATACTACCTGAAAGATGAAAATATACCCATCAGGCAAACAAATTTGCAACATGGTGTTTCCATTTAACAAAACTGATTATTTTTAAGTCAGGAATTAATTTATGATCATCAGTTTGAGCAGGCCCTATAGTCTCAGACCAACAGCTTTGGTAAGTTTCAGTTCTCTCTGGTCACTCCACGTTTACAGGATCAGGGCCTTTGCTGTTGCCAAGGGCGTAGGTTTGATTTCAGCTTTGGTAGGGACACTGTTGGTCTAAAGTTTAATTGGTCTGATGTCATTGGTCTGATGTCATTGGTCTGATGTCATTTGTCCGACACAATGTGTAATGCTGCTTTTTGTTATGCTTGATGTGAACATCAGGGTGCATTTTGTTTAAAGAGAAAAATCTGCATTTTTTTGTTACGTTTATGTAAATTTTATGAGCACTACACTCTTTTTTTTATAATATAATAAAAAAACTAATTATAAAAAAAAAAAAAAAAGAAAAGCGCTACACTCACTAGATGCTGCTTATCAATGTTTGAAGCATCACCAGCTCTGATGAATGTGGAATTGGGACTTTGCATTAGAACTTAGCAGCGACTAAGACAGAAGGTAAATACCTGCCTGTTAAACCAAATATAGTCTAAGTATGTCTGCTGTATGTAGAGTTATCCTGTTTTTCTTTTGAATATGTGAAATTGTGCAGATGGAAATAGAGGGTTGTCGTTTTTTTGTTTTTTTGAGCCGATATGCTGATTTTCTCTGTATCATAAAAATAACATATTCAAGTGTCTGTAAATAAATGTATTGTATTAACATGTGCGGGGGGAACTAGAAGAGGAACTGACGCTAAGCATTTAAAATATACACTCGCCGGCCACTTTATTAGGTACACCTGTCCAACTGCTCGTTAACACTTCCTTTCTAAGCAGCCAATCACATGCCGGCAACTCAGTGCATTTAGGCATGTAGACATGGTCAAGACAATCTCCTGCAGTTCAAACCGAGCATCAGTATGGGGAAGAAAGGTGATTTGAGTGACTTTGAACGTGGCATGATTGTTGGTGCCAGAAGGGCTGGTCTGAGTATTCCAGAAACGGCTGATCTACTGGGATTTTCACGCACAACCATCTCTAGGGTTTACAGAGAATGGTCCGAAAAAGAAAAAACATCCAGTGAGCGGCAGTTCTGTGGGCGGAAATGCCTTGTTGATGCCAGAGGTCAGAGGAGAATGGCCAGACTGGTTGGAGCTGATAGAAGGGCAACAGTGACTCAAATAACCACCCGTTACAACCAAGGTGGGCAGAAGAGCATCTCTGAACACACAGTACGTCGAACTTTGAGGCAGATGGGCTACAGCAGCAGAAGACCACACCGGGTGCCACTCCTTTCAGCTAAGAACAGGAAACTGAGGCTACAATTTGCACAAGCTCATCGAAAATGGACAATAGAAGATTGGAAAAACGTTGCCTGGTCTGATGAGTCTCGATTTCTGCTGCGACATTCGGATGGTAGGGTCAGAATTTGGCGTCTACAACATGAAAGCATGGATCCATCCTGCCTTGTATCAACGGTTCAGGCTGGTGGTGGTGGTGTCATGGTGTGGGGAATATTTTCTTGGCACTCTTTGGGCCCCTTGGTACCAATTGAGCATCGTTGCAACGCCACAGCCTACCTGAGTATTGTTGCTGACCATGTCCATCCCTTTATGACCACAATGTACCCAACTTCTGATGGCTACTTTCAGCAGGATAATGCGCCATGTCATAAAGCTGGAATCATCTCAAACTGGTTTCTTGAACATGACAATGAGTTCACTGTACTCAAATGGCCTCCACAGTCACCAGATCTCAATCCAATAGAGCATCTTTGGGATGTGGTGGAACGGGAAATTCGCATCATGGATGTGCAGCCGACAAATCTGCGGCAACTGTGTGATGCCATCATGTCAATATGGACCAAACTCCCTGAGGAATGCTTCCAGCATCTTGTTGAATCTATGCCACGAAGAACTGAGGCAGTTCTGAAGGCAAAAGGGGGTCCAACCCGTTACTAGCATGGGGTACCTAATAAAGTGGCCGGTGAGTGTAAAATTCAATATAAAAGTTGCGCATCTGGGCTGTAGTTACTCTGTGTCGATCATTTCATGTATTTTATGGGAACGTTCCAAACACTATTTTTTCATAATACATCTGAAGTGTAGATATCAAAAAAAAAAAAAAATGAACTTGAACCTATCTTGATTTACACACATTGAAGCTGGTCTGTAGACGCTGTATTCAGTGTATTCTACTTCATCAAATCATTACATGTTATATTCTATAAAAGAAATAACACCTGCTATTTATACCTGCGCTGCCTCAAAGGCTCGTCATAAAATGAAAACAGTAATAGCAAAGAAATATTGCTCAAAGAGACACCATCACATTTTCTTTTTCAGTCTGCTGTGGCTAAGAATCTGAATAAAATGTATCATACTGTAGAATTAAATATTATTTTCACATGTTAACGTTGATTACTTACATTTCTCAAGTTCCACAAATCCAAACCTCCTGCTGCTTTACAGAACTGCAATCAGCAGCTTTCAACTGTTGCAGCATATTTAGTTTTTTCACTGGATTAGTTTGGTAGCCTAGCAACAGTTGGAGTAACCGCGGGATTCTAGGGTGAACAAAATGTGAAATTCAGACGCACAGACTAAAAAAAAAAAAAACAGCCAATCAGGAAGAGAGAAGGCGGAACTTAAGACAGAACAACCAATGAGAGTGGAGTTTAACACCACAGCACAGTTACATTCGCTGCTAAGTTTAAGGGACAGGAAAGAGCGGGCAGGGACTCAGACGGAGCGGCACCAGCAGCTACCAGGTAGCTAAGCTGCAACAGGAAAAGAAGCGACGGCTGCAACAACGCTGTATTGTAAGTTCTAAACATGTTATTCATATCTAATTATTGGTAGGGACAAGTCAGTCCAAAATGTAGGGACATGTCCCTATGTTCCCTATGCTACCCTATGCCCATGGCCGTCGCTGAGGAGACTCAAAAACCTGCAAACAGAAAAAACGCCATCAACTGTTGACCTTTGACCTCAGCAAGACCCTCAGCAGGAGTTGGCCACAGATCACCTGATCATCTCTTGCTTCCAGAAGTACTTTTGAACAGGGGCCTATAGGCCTATTTAACATACAATAACAATAAATAAGTAGATAGATTTATTGTCATTTACGCTTCAGTCCACGCAACCAGGGTCTGTAACACACAGACATCATCAGTTCTCAGGTGAATATATGCGCAATTAATTAAGCTTCACACATTATTTTATTGAAAACCCCAAGGAAATAATTATAGAACAATATAATAAATAATTTTGTTATACTATTTAAATGTTATAGAATTGTTCTCCACATCCATTATAAAAAGAAAACAGGATCAAAATAGATCAAAGATAAAAATAACACTCTCTAAAATACTATGGTCACTTTAACTTCAGGAATAGATATGAAAGTGTATGGCGGGACCATGCTATTACTTTGAGTTACAGACACGTTGCTCGGGTTACAGGTGTCCAAATGTTGAGTTTCGCTCTGGGGTCGTGGAGATAAAGTCTCTCATGAGCTGATGAATCCGAAACGCCTTTCTGTGCCATATTTCCTCCTCTTTCTGTAATTAGACCATGTCAATTTATTACTCTGCCTGCGGGATACCTCTTTACTCAGCAACCTCTGGCTTGCTTGTTGTTGCCAGGACAACGTAACTTCTGTGGATGTGTGTTGATCAGGCCTCAAAATAATTAAATAAAAATCAAATACACATAATAGTAAAATAAAACAAAAAGTTAAAATCATTTTCCAAAACATACATAAGAAATGTATAAATTGTGCTAAATATTTTTAACACATTTTTTCAAATCTTCGTCTCCCTTCACAGTGTGTGAGTGTGTGTGTGGTGTGTGTGTGTAAGTCCATTTTTGAATGAATTCTTGCCTGAAATGGTACATTTTTTTTGAGTAACCTTTTCTGGAAGCAATAAAAACATATTTAATTGTTAAAAAAAGGTGAAAAATATTTATTATTCTTTTTATTAAGGATACAACACTATATTTATTTAATGCAAGCATCTCAGGTAACATTTAAATATTTACATTTACAAATCTTTTACAGATCTTTTCATTTTTTTATTTTATGAAATATGAAGCACATTTGGCTTTCCATACCTGCTCCAGTCGCTTTTGATGCCATTTATAGATTTTTACTTCAACCTCTGTGACATGTTTAAATTGGACTACAAAATATTCTGCTCAAAATCTTTCTAAAGCAGTGAAGGCTGTACAGAAGGATTGTCTATTTATTCACTTCTACTGGAGCACAGTTGCAGCTGTGGACGTGCGCTGTATTCACATCAGTCAAATTAAAAACACCACACCCTCTTAATGTTATCCGTTGGTCCGGTTTTAATTATAACACAAAGATAAAGAACAAACCCTTGACAGAAACTGTAAGAAACAAAAACTGAAAATCAGAGTGTGGTGAGGATGATCTAAAGTAAAGCTGTTCCTGCAGCTTCTTCAGGTGAGAGCAGCTGTTCCCTTCATGTTAAGGTGATGGAGCTGCTGCCTGATCGTGAACAGAGGGGGAGATCCAGTCTCCAACTTTCCATTGACTTCCATCCATTTTGCATTAATTCCTGTGGTCTAACCCTGGCCTTAACCACCAGCACTCACTCTCACAGTGAAAAATTAGCATAATATCTGCTCATGCTGGTACAAGTATGGTTGGTTAATCAGGTTATTAAAAAGATATAAAAGAAACACACACCTCTGCCGGCACATTGAGGAGACTTTGAACCTGGAAACAAACACACCTACCTCATACAAACCATCAGCTGGAGTTAGTGTAATGGAGCAGGCATCAAACTTTTAATTAGACTGTTTGTCAGATGAGAGCTCTATAGGCTGAAACAAGTCTGAATGATTGTTTCATCTTTATGTGCTGATTAAGTGGAGACGAGAAGTGTTCAAACATAGATATTTAAAAAGAGAAACAGCTTTCAGATAAACTGCATTTTGACAAACAAGCAGAAAAGTAGGCCTAAAAAATCCATAACCAAATAAAAAGAGCCAATAGACATTGATGTTGATCAAAGCAAAATTAAATCCATGCAGAATGAGCACAAATGGCCACAAATACTTGACACATAACAACATTTTGCAACTCAAAATAACATCTAGATGACCAGAGGAATATAGACTTATCACAGCAGCATGTAACAAACTAAAAACAATTTGTCATAAATTTAACTTTATCAAGAAAACACTTGGAAATACAGGTTTAGGAGCTGTGCAAGAAAATCCACTGAAATACGTAAATATATACAGTGTTTAAATATTTTCTCAGGCTAAATACATTATCTGTCTAACTGAAAGGTTCAAATATGTTGGATTAATTATTGTAAGGCCAAATAAAATAGAATAGAATTGAGAAATCCATTATTACCCCAAAGTGGGACCATTTACCGGTAAGTGTATCAGCAGCAAAGTGAAGCAATACGATTCATACAGAGGTAAAATCTATAATAGTTATAAATATTGTAAAAAACATAAACAGTTCAAACGTAAAAACAGTACAACAGTTTAGGGTGATTTAAAAGCTGTTTAAATTAGCATAGAAAACAATAACAGACATAAAACAGGTGGAAAACTGCGATAAACAGGGTGAATTTAAGAAGGCGTTTTTATTTTTCTTTATTTTGACTAAATAGAGGACGACTTAAAGAGAAACTGAGGAACAATTAAACATATTTTGTTTAGGGGTGTTACAGCCACCCAGGCCACAACATATTTGAGAACACGAGACAAACATGAGGTACAAAATAATTATTTTATTCTTAATCTCTGGAACTTCTTTTTAGATCAGGTGTTTTGTTTTTCTGTAAAGAGACAAAAAAAAGAGAGTCAGATTCTTTTCCCCAAGTTCCCTGTGTCCAAAAAAAAAACTCTAAGAAAGAAAAAAGAAAAAAAAAGACCCAAAGTATGAACAGAAAGTTGGACCTGGTGAGCCGATCCAAAGAAACAAAACGTTACAGCAGAGGGCCAACCCTATACAGGGCCGTCGAAGCCTCTGCTAGTAACGAACTAACAGTTAAAAAATTCAATGAAAATAAAAAAGAACGAAAACAGGACAACCGGTCCCATCAGGTCAAAGTTACAAAAAATCTGCAAAAAACCAAGGCTTACGAACAAAAATACCGCTTGGCAGGCTGGAGAGGTCAGCGGCGGCCTACAAAGACAGGAGACGCGTGCATCGCGTCAGGACGCGCTCTCAGTGACGGTGGATCGCTCAGAAGGCTGGAAGTGAGAGAGAGCGAGAGACTAACAGGTGGAAACCCAGCCTACTTATAGGCGGACCAATCACACACAAATTACGTCATCGATTTACAAAAGAAAAAAGAATTATCAATACTCTAAAAAAAAATAGGTGATTCAACTAAGGTCTATGCAACACTAGAAGGAAAAATAAATAAATAATTAATGTACCCGACGCACATAACAGGGGTAAAATGTAGCACTTAGAATATAATATTTTTTGGCGGTTAATTGTGGCTAAAGTATGGATTTCTGCATGTCTGACAACTAAGTAATTTAGGAGGGCTAAAGGACAAGAGGAGAGCTGGTGGAAGGTAACACTACAGGTGCTGGTCATAAAATTAGAATATCATGAAAAAGTAGATTGATTTCAGTAATTCCATTTAAAAAGTGAAACTTGTATATTATATTCATACATTACATACAAACTCATATATTTCAGATGTTTATTTTGTTTAATTTTGATGATTACAAATGACAACAAATGAAAATCTCAAATTCATCATATCAGAAAATTAGAATATTACTGAAGACCAATAAAAACAAAGGATTTATAGAAATGTTGGCCAACTGAAAAGTATGAACATGAAAAGTATGAGCATGTACAGCACTCAGTATTTAGTTGGGCCTCCTTTGGCCTGTATTACTGCAGCAATGCGGCGTGGCATGGAGTCGATCAGTCTGTGGCACTGCTCAGGTGTTATGATAGCCCAGGTTGCTCTAATAGTGGCTTTTAGCTCTTCTGAATTGTTGGGTCTGGTGTATTGCATCTTCTTCTTCACAATACCCCATAGATTTTCTATGGGGTTAAGGTCAGGAGAGTTTGCTGGCCAATTAAGAACAGGGATACCATGGTCCTTCAACCAGGTACTGGTAGCTTTGGCACTGTGTGCAGGTGCCAAGTCCTGTTGGAAAATGAAATCTGCATCTCCAAAAAGTTGGTCAGCTGCAGGAAGCATGAAGTGCTCTAAAACTTCCTGGTATGTGGCTGCGTTGACCCTGGACCTCAGAAAACACAATGGACCAACACCAGCAGATGACATGGCACCCCAAACCATCACTGACTGTGGAAACTTTACACTGGACTTCAAGCAACGTGGATGAAGTGCCTCTCTTCTTTTCCTCCAGACTCTGGGACCTTGATTTCCAAAGGAAATGCAAAATTTACTTTCATCAGAGAACATGACTTTGGACCACTCACCAGCAGTCCAGTCCTGTTTCTCTTTAGCCCAGGCAAGACGCTTCTGACGCTGTCTGTGGTTCAAGAGTGGCTTGACACAAGGAATGCGACAGCAGAAACCCATGTCTTTCATACGTCTGTGTGTGGTGGTTCTTGAAGCACTCACTCCAGCTGCAGTCCACTCTTTGTGAATCTCCCCCACATTTTTGAATGGGTTTTGTTTCACAATCCTCTCCAGGGTGCGGTTATCTCTCTTGCTTGTACACTTTTTTCGACCACATCTTTTCCTTCCCTTCGCCTCTCTATTAATGTGCTTGGACACTGAGCTCTGTGAACAGCCAGCCTCTTTAGCGATGACCTTTTGTGTCTTGCCCTCCTTGTGCAAGGTGTCGATGGTCGTCTTTTGGACAACTGTCAAGTCAGCAGTCTTCCCCATGATTGTGTAGCCTATAGAACTAGACTGAAAGACCATTTAAAGGCTTTTGCAGGTGGTTTGAGTTAATTAGCTGATTAGAGTGTGGCACCAGGGGCCATCAATTTTGAACCTTTTCACAATATTCTAATTTTCTGATATGATGAATTTGAGATTTTCATTTGTTGTCATTTGTAATCATCAAAATTAAACAAAATAAACATCTGAAATACATGAGTTTGTATGTAATGTATGAATATAATATACAAGTTTCACTTTTTAAATGGAATTACTGAAATCAATCTACTTTTTCATGATATTCTAATTTTATGACCAGCACCTGTAGAATCCATCTTGTCTTTCTCCCGCCTCAGACCACCAAACAGCACAGAACTTATTTCCCCTTAATTACCAGACAATGCTGTTAGCCTGCAGGGGGTTGTCTCTGATCGAAACAGTGAGCTCAGCGGTAAGACTAAAGGAGGGGGGCTGTGTGTGCATGTAAACAACAGCTGGTGTAAAAATGCTAGATCAGTCACCAGGTCCAGACATCGAGTTTCTGACTGTTAAAGGTATAAAAGATGATCTTTTATTTCTGGGTGGATCATCTCAATAAGTGGTCCTCCTAATTGTCAATCATTCGGTTGGTATGTTTTCGAAAGGCCGTCCTACGTGCTCGCCCCGTTAGCTATCTTTTTCT
>JARPUW010000750.1:0-42000 GCA_030533445.1 Cyprinodon diabolis | reverse complement strand
TTCTCTCTGGTCACTCCACGTTTACAGGATCAGGGCCTTTGCTGTCGCCAAGGGCGTAGGTTTGATTTCAGCTTTGGTAGGGACACTGTTGGTCTAAAGTTTAATTGGTCTGATGTCATTGGTCTGATGTCATTGGTCTGATGTCATTTGTCCGACACAATGTGTAATGCTGCTTTTTGTTATGCTTGATGTGAACATCAGGGTGCATTTTGTTTAAAGAGAAAAATCTGCATTTTTTTGTTACGTTTATGTAAATTTTATGAGCACTACACTCTTTTTTTTATAATATAATAAAAAAACTAATTATAAAAAAAAAAAAAAAAGAAAAGCGCTACACTCACTAGATGCTGCTTATCAATGTTTGAAGCATCACCAGCTCTGATGAATGTGGAATTGGGACTTTGCATTAGAACTTAGCAGCGACTAAGACAGAAGGTAAATACCTGCCTGTTAAACCAAATATAGTCTAAGTATGTCTGCTGTATGTAGAGTTATCCTGTTTTTCTTTTGAATATGTGAAATTGTGCAGATGGAAATAGAGGGTTGTCGTTTTTTTGTTTTTTTTTAGCCCATATGCTGATTTTCTCTGTATCATAAAAATAACATATTCAAGTGTCTGTAAATAAATGTATTGTATTAACATGTGCGGGGGGGAACTAGAAGAGGAACTGACGCTAAGCATTTAAAATATACACTCGCCGGCCACTTTATTAGGTACACCTGTCCAACTGCTCGTTAACACTTCCTTTCTAAGCAGCCAATCACATGCCGGCAACTCAGTGCATTTAGGCATGTAGACATGGTCAAGACAATCTCCTGCAGTTCAAACCGAGCATCAGTATGGGGAAGAAAGGTGATTTGAGTGACTTTGAACGTGGCATGATTGTTGGTGCCAGAAGGGCTGGTCTGAGTATTCCAGAAACGGCTGATCTACTGGGATTTTCACGCACAACCATCTCTAGGGTTTACAGAGAATGGTCCGAAAAAGAAAAAACATCCAGTGAGCGGCAGTTCTGTATGTGGAAATGCCTTGTTGATGCCAGAGGTCAGAGGAGAATGGCCAGACTGGTTGGAGCTGATAGAAGGGCAACAGTGACTCAAATAACCACCCGTTACAACCAAGGTGGGCAGAAGAGCATCTCTGAACACACAGTACGTCGAACTTTGAGGCAGATGGGCTACAGCAGCAGAAGACCACACCGGGTGCCACTCCTTTCAGCTAAGAACAGGAAACTGAGGCTACAATTTGCACAAGCTCATCGAAATTGGACAATAGAAGATTGGAAAAACGTTGCCTGGTCTGATGAGTCTCGATTTCTGCTGCGACATTCGGATGGTAGGGTCAGAATTTGGCGTCTACAACATGAAAGCATGGATCCATCCTGCCTTGTATCAACGGTTCAGGCTGGTGGTGGTGGTGTCATGGTGTGGGGAATATTTTCTTGGCACTCTTTGGGCCCCTTGGTACCAATTGAGCATCGTTGCAACGCCACAGCCTACCTGAGTATTGTTGCTGACCATGTCCATCCCTTTATGACCACAATGTACCCAACTTCTGATGGCTACTTTCAGCAGGATAATGCGCCATGTCATAAAGCTGGAATCATCTCAAACTGGTTTCTTGAACATGACAATGAGTTCACTGTACTCAAATGGCCTCCACAGTCACCAGATCTCAATCCAATAGAGCATCTTTGGGATGTGGTGGAACGGGAAATTCGCATCATGGATGTGCAGCCGACAAATCTGCGGCAACTGTGTGATGCCATCATGTCAATATGGACCAAACTCCCTGAGGAATGCTTCCAGCATCTTGTTGAATCTATGCCACGAAGAACTGAGGCAGTTCTGAAGGCAAAAGGGGGTCCAACCCGTTACTAGCATGGGGTACCTAATAAAGTGGCCGGTGAGTGTAAAATTCAATATAAAAGTTGCGCATCTGGGCTGTAGTTACTCTGTGTCGATCATTTCATGTATTTTATGGGAACGTTCCAAACACTATTTTTTCATAATACATCTGAAGTGTAGATATCAAAAAAAAAAAAAAATGAACTTGAACCTATCTTGATTTACACACATTGAAGCTGGTCTGTAGACGCTGTATTCAGTGTATTCTACTTCATCAAATCATTACATGTTATATTCTATAAAAGAAATAACACCTGCTATTTATACCTGCGCTGCCTCAAAGGCTCGTCATAAAATGAAAACAGTAATAGCAAAGAAATATTGCTCAAAGAGACACCATCACATTTTCTTTTTCAGTCTGCTGTGGCTAAGAATCTGAATAAAATGTATCATACTGTAGAATTAAATATTATTTTCACATGTTAACGTTGATTACTTACATTTCTCAAGTTCCACAAATCCAAACCTCCTGCTGCTTTACAGAACTGCAATCAGCAGCTTTCAACTGTTGCAGCATATTTAGTTTTTTCACTGGATTAGTTTGGTAGCCTAGCAACAGTTGGAGTAACCGCGGGATTCTAGGGTGAACAAAATGTGAAATTCAGACGCACAGACTAAAAAAAAAAAAAACAGCCAATCAGGAAGAGAGAAGGCGGAACTTAAGACAGAACAACCAATGAGAGTGGAGTTTAACACCACAGCACAGTTACATTCGCTGCTAAGTTTAAGGGACAGGAAAGAGCGGGCAGGGACTCAGACGGAGCGGCACCAGCAGCTACCAGGTAGCTAAGCTGCAACAGGAAAAGAAGCGACGGCTGCAACAACGCTGTATTGTAAGTTCTAAACATGTTATTCATATCTAATTATTGGTAGGGACAAGTAAGTCAGTCCAAAATGTAGGGACATGTCCCTATGTTCCCTATGCTACCCTATGCCCATGGCCGTCGCTGAGGAGACTCAAAAACCTGCAAACAGAAAAAACGCCATCAACTGTTGACCTTTGACCTCAGCAAGACCCTCAGCAGGAGTTGGCCACAGATCACCTGATCATCTCTTGCTTCCAGAAGTACTTTTGAACAGGGGCCTATAGGCCTATTTAACATACAATAACAATAAATAAGTAGATAGATTTATTGTCATTTACGCTTCAGTCCACGCAACCAGGGTCTGTAACACACAGACATCATCAGTTCTCAGGTGAATATATGCGCAATTAATTAAGCTTCACACATTATTTTATTGAAAACCCCAAGGAAATAATTATAGAACAATATAATAAATAATTTTGTTATACTATTTAAATGTTATAGAATTGTTCTCCACATCCATTATAAAAAGAAAACAGGATCAAAATAGATCAAAGATAAAAATAACACTCTCTAAAATACTATGGTCACTTTAACTTCAGGAATAGATATGAAAGTGTATGGCGGGACCATGCTATTACTTTGAGTTACAGACACGTTGCTCGGGTTACAGGTGTCCAAATGTTGAGTTTCGCTCTGGGGTCGTGGAGATAAAGTCTCTCATGAGCTGATGAATCCGAAACGCCTTTCTGTGCCATATTTCCTCCTCTTTCTGTAATTAGACCATGTCAATTTATTACTCTGCCTGCGGGATACCTCTTTACTCAGCAACCTCTGGCTTGCTTGTTGTTGCCAGGACAACGTAACTTCTGTGGATGTGTGTTGATCAGGCCTCAAAATAATTAAATAAAAATCAAATACACATAATAGTAAAATAAAACAAAAAGTTAAAATCATTTTCCAAAACATACATAAGAAATGTATAAATTGTGCTAAATATTTTTAACACATTTTTTCAAATCTTCGTCTCCCTTCACAGTGTGTGAGTGTGTGTGTGGTGTGTGTGTGTAAGTCCATTTTTGAATGAATTCTTGCCTGAAATGGTACATTTTTTTTGAGTAACCTTTTCTGGAAGCAATAAAAACATATTTAATTGTTAAAAAAAGGTGAAAAATATTTTATTATTCTTTTTATTAAGGATACAACACTATATTTATTTAATGCAAGCATCTCAGGTAACATTTAAATATTTACATTTACAAATCTTTTACAGATCTTTTCATTTTTTTATTTTATGAAATATGAAGCACATTTGGCTTTCCATACCTGCTCCAGTCGCTTTTGATGCCATTTATAGATTTTTACTTCAACCTCTGTGACATGTTTAAATTGGACTACAAAATATTCTGCTCAAAATCTTTCTAAAGCAGTGAAGGCTGTACAGAAGGATTGTCTATTTATTCACTTCTACTGGAGCACAGTTGCAGCTGTGGACGTGCGCTGTATTCACATCAGTCAAATTAAAAACACCACACCCTCTTAATGTTATCCGTTGGTCCGGTTTTAATTATAACACAAAGATAAAGAACAAACCCTTGACAGAAACTGTAAGAAACAAAAACTGAAAATCAGAGTGTGGTGAGGATGATCTAAAGTAAAGCTGTTCCTGCAGCTTCTTCAGGTGAGAGCAGCTGTTCCCTTCATGTTAAGGTGATGGAGCTGCTGCCTGATCGTGAACAGAGGGGGAGATCCAGTCTCCACCTGCAGCGCAGCCAGTCTTATGTATGGCAGCTTGACTAATTTCAGAGAAACTGCATCAGCAGCATAACCAGTTAGAAGGAATGGCTGGTGGAGGTACTTCCCAATACTGCAGTGGATAATGGAAATAAAGTAATATTAGGATTTTATGAAAATTATGAATAAAGCTCCAACTTCCCTGCAAACATCCTTAAAAAAAAAACATATTTATGGCAAAAGATGTAGGGGGCTGATTTAGGGCCCCCCCTCTACACTGACCCGCCCGTGCCCCCTTGTCGGCGGGCATCCTTGTGGGGACTTTCCATTGACTTCCATCCATTTTGCATTAATTCCTGTGGTCTAACCCTGGCCTTAACCACCAGCACTCACTCTCACAGTGAAAAATTAGCATAATATCTGCTCATGCTGGTACAAGTATGGTTGGTTAATCAGGTTATTAAAAAGATATAAAAGAAACACACACCTCTGCCGGCACATTGAGGAGACTTTGAACCTGGAAACAAACACACCTACCTCATACAAACCATCAGCTGGAGTTAGTGTAATGGAGCAGGCATCAAACTTTTAATTAGACTGTTTGTCAGATGAGAGCTCTATAGGCTGAAACAAGTCTGAATGATTGTTTCATCTTTATGTGCTGATTAAGTGGAGACGAGAAGTGTTCAAACATAGATATTTAAAAAGAGAAACAGCTTTCAGATAAACTGCATTTTGACAAACAAGCAGAAAAGTAGGCCTAAAAAATCCATAACCAAATAAAAAGAGCCAATAGACATTGATGTTGATCAAAGCAAAATTAAATCCATGCAGAATGAGCACAAATGGCCACAAATACTTGACACATAACAACATTTTGCAACTCAAAATAACATCTAGATGACCAGAGGAATATAGACTTATCACAGCAGCATGTAACAAACTAAAAACAATTTGTCATAAATTTAACTTTATCAAGAAAACACTTGGAAATACAGGTTTAGGAGCTGTGCAAGAAAATCCACTGAAATACGTAAATATATACAGTGTTTAAATATTTTCTCAGGCTAAATACATTATCTGTCTAACTGAAAGGTTCAAATATGTTGGATTAATTATTGTAAGGCCAAATAAAATAGAATAGAATTGAGAAATCCATTATTACCCCAAAGTGGGACCATTTACCGGTAAGTGTATCAGCAGCAAAGTGAAGCAATACGATTCATACAGAGGTAAAATCTATAATAGTTATAAATATTGTAAAAAACATAAACAGTTCAAACGTAAAAACAGTACAACAGTTTAGGGTGATTTAAAAGCTGTTTAAATTAGCATAGAAAACAATAACAGACATAAAACAGGTGGAAAACTGCGATAAACAGGGTGAATTTAAGAAGGCGTTTTTATTTTTCTTTATTTTGACTAAATAGAGGACGACTTAAAGAGAAACTGAGGAACAATTAAACATATTTTGTTTAGGGGTGTTACAGCCACCCAGGCCACAACATATTTGAGAACACGAGACAAACATGAGGTACAAAATAATTATTTTATTCTTAATCTCTGGAACTTCTTTTTAGATCAGGTGTTTTGTTTTTCTGTAAAGAGACAAAAAAAAGAGAGTCAGATTCTTTTCCCCAAGTTCCCTGTGTCCAAAAAAAAAACTCTAAGAAAGAAAAAAGAAAAAAAAAGACCCAAAGTATGAACAGAAAGTTGGACCTGGTGAGCCGATCCAAAGAAACAAAACGTTACAGCAGAGGGCCAACCCTATACAGGGCCGTCGAAGCCTCTGCTAGTAACGAACTAACAGTTAAAAAATTCAATGAAAATAAAAAAGAACGAAAACAGGACAACCGGTCCCATCAGGTCAAAGTTACAAAAAATCTGCAAAAAACCAAGGCTTACGAACAAAAATACCGCTTGGCAGGCTGGAGAGGTCAGCGGCGGCCTACAAAGACAGGAGACGCGTGCATCGCGTCAGGACGCGCTCTCAGTGACGGTGGATCGCTCAGAAGGCTGGAAGTGAGAGAGAGCGAGAGACTAACAGGTGGAAACCCAGCCTACTTATAGGCGGACCAATCACACACAAATTACGTCATCGATTTACAAAAGAAAAAAGAATTATCAATACTCTAAAAAAAAATAGGTGATTCAACTAAGGTCTATGCAACACTAGAAGGAAAAATAAATAAATAATTAATGTACCCGACGCACATAACAGGGGTAAAATGTAGCACTTAGAATATAATATTTTTTGGCGGTTAATTGTGGCTAAAGTATGGATTTCTGCATGTCTGACAACTAAGTAATTTAGGAGGGCTAAAGGACAAGAGGAGAGCTGGTGGAAGGTAACACTACAGGTGCTGGTCATAAAATTAGAATATCATGAAAAAGTAGATTGATTTCAGTAATTCCATTTAAAAAGTGAAACTTGTATATTATATTCATACATTACATACAAACTCATATATTTCAGATGTTTATTTTGTTTAATTTTGATGATTACAAATGACAACAAATGAAAATCTCAAATTCATCATATCAGAAAATTAGAATATTACTGAAGACCAATAAAAACAAAGGATTTATAGAAATGTTGGCCAACTGAAAAGTATGAACATGAAAAGTATGAGCATGTACAGCACTCAGTATTTAGTTGGGCCTCCTTTGGCCTGTATTACTGCAGCAATGCGGCGTGGCATGGAGTCGATCAGTCTGTGGCACTGCTCAGGTGTTATGATAGCCCAGGTTGCTCTAATAGTGGCTTTTAGCTCTTCTGAATTGTTGGGTCTGGTGTATTGCATCTTCTTCTTCACAATACCCCATAGATTTTCTATGGGGTTAAGGTCAGGAGAGTTTGCTGGCCAATTAAGAACAGGGATACCATGGTCCTTCAACCAGGTACTGGTAGCTTTGGCACTGTGTGCAGGTGCCAAGTCCTGTTGGAAAATGAAATCTGCATCTCCAAAAAGTTGGTCAGCTGCAGGAAGCATGAAGTGCTCTAAAACTTCCTGGTATGTGGCTGCGTTGACCCTGGACCTCAGAAAACACAATGGACCAACACCAGCAGATGACATGGCACCCCAAACCATCACTGACTGTGGAAACTTTACACTGGACTTCAAGCAACGTGGATGAAGTGCCTCTCTTCTTTTCCTCCAGACTCTGGGACCTTGATTTCCAAAGGAAATGCAAAATTTACTTTCATCAGAGAACATGACTTTGGACCACTCACCAGCAGTCCAGTCCTGTTTCTCTTTAGCCCAGGCAAGACGCTTCTGACGCTGTCTGTGGTTCAAGAGTGGCTTGACACAAGGAATGCGACAGCAGAAACCCATGTCTTTCATACGTCTGTGTGTGGTGGTTCTTGAAGCACTCACTCCAGCTGCAGTCCACTCTTTGTGAATCTCCCCCACATTTTTGAATGGGTTTTGTTTCACAATCCTCTCCAGGGTGCGGTTATCTCTCTTGCTTGTACACTTTTTTCGACCACATCTTTTCCTTCCCTTCGCCTCTCTATTAATGTGCTTGGACACTGAGCTCTGTGAACAGCCAGCCTCTTTAGCGATGACCTTTTGTGTCTTGCCCTCCTTGTGCAAGGTGTCGATGGTCGTCTTTTGGACAACTGTCAAGTCAGCAGTCTTCCCCATGATTGTGTAGCCTATAGAACTAGACTGAAAGACCATTTAAAGGCTTTTGCAGGTGGTTTGAGTTAATTAGCTGATTAGAGTGTGGCACCAGGGGCCATCAATTTTGAACCTTTTCACAATATTCTAATTTTCTGATATGATGAATTTGAGATTTTCATTTGTTGTCATTTGTAATCATCAAAATTAAACAAAATAAACATCTGAAATATATGAGTTTGTATGTAATGTATGAATATAATATACAAGTTTCACTTTTTAAATGGAATTACTGAAATCAATCTACTTTTTCATGATATTCTAATTTTATGACCAGCACCTGTAGAATCCATCTTGTCTTTCTCCCGCCTCAGACCACCAAACAGCACAGAACTTATTTCCCCTTAATTACCAGACAATGCTGTTAGCCTGCAGGGGGTTGTCCCTGATCGAAACAGTGAGCTCAGCGGTAAGACTAAAGGAGGGGGGCTGTGTGTGCATGTAAACAACAGCTGGTGTAAAAATGCTAGATCAGTCACCAGGTCCAGACATCGAGTTTCTGACTGTTAAAGGTATAAAAGATGATCTTTTATTTCTGGGTGGATCATCTCAATAAGTGGTCCTCCTAATTGTCAATCATTCGGTTGGTATGTTTTCGAAAGGCCGTCCTACGTGCTCGCCCCGTTAGCTATCTTTTTCTGCGTATGTGGTGAACTACGGTTTCAGACAATCATTGAAGCAGAGAAGAAGAGAAAGGCCTCAAATGAGGCAGATATATCCCAGAACGTGGCCCGCTGCAGCACTGGGCGGTCTCTACCCAACAGCTGCGTCTTATAACAAATATGGCGCAGGCACCACGTGGAGGAGTTACGTGACCAATGGACCAAAAAGCACTGATCATCTGTCCAAACGGTCAGTTAACTGTGTTTGCTATAAAGTCCACTAAATAGTCCCCGCTGTATGTGGACACAGTTAGCTTGTATGAGCTATGAGAACAGCACAGTTTCAACAGGGACTGCACGAGGAGAAATGGGCTTGTGCATGCTCTCGCACACACATTTTTTGTTGTGGAGTGGGCGGGTCTAGGGATGTCCGATAATATCGACCGGCTGAGATTATTGGCTGATATTAGCATAATTATGTAATATCTGTCTATATCGTTATCGGATTTTCCTCCAATAATGAAAGGCTGATAATATAGATTTTGTGAAATATGTCGGAATTAGCGCTTCCGCCAAAAGGCAGCGCTCCTGGATGACATCTTTAAACCTGCCAAACAAATAAAAAAAGAAGAGGAAGTCGTCATGAAACTGCCCCGCCCGACTAACTCTGTAGCAGAAGGAAGATAATAAACGAAAGATGTCTGCGGTGTGGAACTTTCTCTAATTTTCAAGTGATGACTTGAAGTTTGCGATTTGCAATGAATGTGAGGTCCTTGTCATGTGTGCTGGAACCAAGACTTCATCCTTCAACACTTCGGATTTAACATCTCACTTAAAGCAGCACCACCCGGAGAAACAGCGTTTCTTCAGCAAAGTAAAGCCGAGCAACCTGGAAACAACTTGCGGAAAAAAGCAACACAGCTTTCTTTTAAAGACTCATGGTGGAAGATACAGGATTCAAAAAACTTCTCAAATTCCTCGAGCCCTGCTTCCACATGCCAAGTCGCAGGTATTTCTCTGAAGCTGTTCACAATCGCTTTCATGGTGCTCAAGATCAACCACTCTATATCATTGCAACAACGGTTGAAGTGGGATGCCCAGACTATGCTGCAGTGTGTCGTTGATGAAATGTCTGATGCCAGAGCAGATCACTCAAACCAGGAGGATGCAAACCCACCATCAAACAAAGCCTGAAATGAGAGCCTGCAGGACATGTACCAAGAAATGCTTGCAGAGAATGACCCACAGCAAACTGCAGCAGGTGTAACTGCTACACAGGTGAGTTAATAGTTTATAAATAAGTAGAAACAGAAATAATTAAACATATTATTGTCAGGACTCAGGCTCTGCTGGCCTGCCTTTTTTCCTCTTTTTTCTCCACAGCTGACGGCAATTGACTGATGAGCTCTCGCCGCATGTTCAGCGGTGCTGGGCTGCACTATAAGATCTGCACTTTGACAGCAGGAGGACGCCAGAGTATTAACCGTTGTTGGTATGCTTCAGAGGCCTCAGTCTCCAGACTGATTCCACCCTTTTCTAAGCTCGTGCTCTTTGTGTCTCTCAGGTTTGCTGTGTTTTCTCCCGTGGTCCAAGCGAAGCAAAGCAGCCTCCAGCCTGAGCTCGTTTCAGGTCAGGCTGATCCTTCCTCTCTGGTTCCTGGAGATCCACTCGGCTCTTGGTCCGCCGAACCGGGCCGCGGAAGGACCCCCTCGGATCCGTCTGGTTCCCCCTGCTGTCTCAGGATTCGGCCAGCATCGCTGGAACCCAGCCGGCGCCCTCCTCCACCGGTCAGCTGTCGGAACCTCTTCCCCAGCAGAGCTAGGTCCATTCAGTTTCCCCCCCCCCCCCGGCCTTTCCCAAGGCCTAAGTGGTAAGCCGGCGCGCCGAACCTTTCTTCTTCTTTCTCCATTTGCCCTTCCTTCGCTAATTATTTTCTCCACCTTGTTTCCTATATTATTTCGCGTCCCGCTCGAGAGTTTCCCCTCGCGTACTCCTCTCCTGGTGATTGTTCCCTCGAGGAGTTACGGATTATTATTTACCAAAAAATAAACTTTGATCTTTTCCTGTACACCTGAGTGTTATTCTCTGCATGTGGGTCAGACATCTCAGACCAACCATGACAGAAGAATACTCTGGCCAAACAGACCCAGCAGACACTTTAGGCAGGGCGTTAGACGCCCAACAGGATAAGATTCGGGGGTTAGAAACGGTAGTTTGTTCGATGCAGGATCAGTTTCGGAGCATCTCCGCTCAGCTTAATCTGCTGACGGCCGCGCTCACTGCCGGTCCTGATCCTACCGCTCCTGTTTCAGCCGCCCCCGCCATGCTAAACCCCGCTTCCGTCTCTGCGTCCGCTGATTCCCCTCCACTGATCCCTGAATCTTTCTCCCCCTGCCCCGAAAAATTCTCGGGGGACAGTGGGGATTGTGGAGGTTTTCTTTTTCAGTGCTCTTTAGTTTTCAACCAATCTCCTCAACGCTATGCTCAGGATTATGCCAAGATAGCTTTTATTTTACGTTTATTGACCGGGCGAGCATTAAGATGGGCCGAGTCCCGCTTTCCCGATTGTCAGAGTTTTGGTTATTCCTTCTCTGAGTTTATTAGTGAATTTAAGATGGTATTCGCTGCTGATTCAGATGAGGTACAGGATTCTCGTCGGCTTCTCGCCCTCAGGCAGCGAGGAAGGCGTATGACTGATTTTGCCATAGAGTTTCGCACGCTCGCGGCCGCCGCGGGCTGGGAACAACGTGCTTTAAAGACTGTGTTTTTTCAGTCTTTGGACGATCCGTTAAAGGACGAACTCTCTCGCCTGGAGGAACCGGCGACCCTAAATGACTTAATCTCTTTGACCATACGCTTAGACAACCGTATTAGGGGAAGAAGCCGGGGCAGAGCGGATAGGCCGCTTCCACCCAGGCCATTTATTCCGGATCGCCCTCCAACCCGATCCGCGGCCGCTCCTCCTTCTCCTCCGGAACCTATGCAGCTGGGCCGTATAAAGCTTTCCCCTGAGGAGAGACAGAAACGTATGGATGCAAGACTATGTATCTACTGCGCCTCCTCAGACCACATTATTAGCACCTGCCCTGAACGGCCAAAAGATCAGTCCCGCCGGCTGTAGCGGAGAAGCCGACGGGTCAATCCAAGATTTCTCCAACCTCTCCGCGACTTAGTCTACCCGCCTTGGTGGTTACTCCGCAGGAAACTTTTAAGTTATCCGCCCTGCTCGATTCGGGGTGCGACTTTAATTTAATTGACCAATCTTTTGTGCACCAGGCTCGACTTGAGACTGTTCCTACGGGTGCTCCTCTCAGGGTCTCCGCGTTAAATGGCGGAGCCCTCCCACTGATTACACACCAAACTAAGCCTCTTGAGCTAGTTGTCTCAGGTAATCACCGTGAACGGATTTCTTTTCTCGTGTTCCCCGTTCAGCATTCTCCGTTGGTTCTGGGCTTCTCTTGGTTGCAGTCGCATAACCCGCAGATTAACTGGACCGACCGCCGAGTTGAATCATGGTCGCCCAACTGTTTATCGCGTTGTTTGCATGCAGCCGTACCGACCAGCCCAGCCTCCGGTTTTTCCTCCGCCGAGACTGCCCCTGAGGATCTGGATCTGGTGCCTGTCCAGTACCAGGACCTTCAGAGGGTTTTCAGTAAGTCTCAGGCCTGCTTGTTACCTCCCCATCGCCCCTATGACTGCGCCATCGAGTTGTTACCCGGCGCTCCTCTTCCGACCAGTAGGCTCTATAATATTTCTCAAACCGAGAGGCAGGCCATGGAGAAGTATATTAACGAGTCGTTAGCCGCCGGCCTCATACGCCCCTCGTCTTCTCCCCTAGGAGCTGGGTTTTTCTTTGTTGGAAAGAAGGACGGGTCCCTTCGTCCGTGCATTGATTACCGCGGGTTAAACGCCATCACCGTTAAGAATAAGTATCCCCTACCACTCCTCTCCTCTGCCCTCGAACCGGTACAATCAGCCTCTATCTTTACGAAGTTAGACCTTCGTAACGCTTACCACTTAGTTCGGGTCCGCCGGGGGGATGAGTGGAAGACGGCCTTCAAGACCCCCATAGGTCATTTCGAGTACCTTGTGATGCCTTTCGGCCTGTGCAATGCTCCCTCAGTTTTTCAGGCCCTCGTGAACGATGTCCTCAGAGACTTCTTGAACATTTTTGTTTTTGTTTATCTGGATGATATCCTGATCTATTCCCCTGATTTGGCCGAGCATCAACACCATGTTCGTCTGGTCCTCCAGCGCCTCCTAGAGAACAAACTGTTTGTAAAAGCCGAGAAGTGTGAGTTCCACAAGTCCTCTATCACCTTCCTTGGGCTCATCCTTGAAGGGGGACGTGTTCGTCCCGACCCTGATAAGATTAAGGCTGTCCGCGACTGGCCCGTTCCTCAGAACAGAAAGGAGCTGCAGCGTTTTCTTGGCTTCGCCAACTTTTATAGACGTTTCATCCGCAGCTACAGCCAGATCGCCGCCCCCCTTCATGCTCTCACCTCAGTAAAGGTCCCCTTCCAGTGGAATAGTGAAGCGGAGGCAGCCTTCAGTTCTCTTAGGGCAAGATTCTCCCAGGCTCCCATACTTATTCACCCCGATCCCAAGAAACAGTTCATAGTTGAGATCGATGCCTCTGACACTGGTGTGGGCGCTGTGTTGTCTCAACGTTCTGATCTGGACCAAAGGCTTCACCCTTGTGCTTTCTTTTCCCGACGTTTGTCTCCAGCAGAGAGAAACTATGACGTGGGGGACAGAGAGCTCCTGGCTATTAAACTCGCCCTTGAGGAGTGGCGCCACTGGCTGGAGGGTTCCGAGCAACCTGTGCAGATCTGGACAGACCACAAGAACCTGGCCTACCTACAATCGGCTAAACGCCTCAACCCCAGGCAGGCACGTTGGTCACTTTTCTTTTCTCGGTTTAACCTAACTATTTCCTTCCGCCCAGGGTCCAAGAACCAGAAGCCAGATGCGTTGTCACGCCTGCACTCTCCACCAGACTCCGAAGAGGAACCAGCCCCCATTCTGCCATCCTCCTGCACCTTCGGGGCCCTCAAGTGGGAGATCGAGAATCTGATCACCCAGGCCCAACAGTCGGACCCGGACCCAGGCGATGGCCAACCTGACCGCGTCTATGTTCCTGCCGCCGTTCGTCCCCAGGTCTTACAATGGGCCCATTCAGAGAAGTTTTCTGCCCATCCCGGGGTGCACCGCACCTACTCCTTCCTCTCCCGTCACTTCTGGTGGCCCCACATGTCCCGCGACGCTAGAGACTTTGTCCGCTCCTATCCTGTCTGCTCCCAAAACAAAGATTCCAACAGACCCCCGCCGGTCTCCTACAGCCTCTTCCAGTTCCTGGACGCCCCTGGTCTCATATCGCTCTAGACTTCGTTACAGGTCTTCCCCCCTCCAACGGTTTCACTACTATCCTCACGATCATTGATCGCTTTTCTAAGGCTTGTCACCTAGTCGCCCTACGTAAGCTCCCTTCCGCCCTGCAGACGGCCCAGCTCCTGGTTCGACATGTTTTTCGCCTCCACGGGATCCCCCAAGACATCCTGTCTGACCGTGGTCCCCAGTTTGTTTCCAAGGTCTGAAAGGAGTTTGCCTCAGCCCTAGGGGCCAGGTATACCCTCACCTCTGGTTACCACCCGCAAACAAACGGTCAGACGGAGCACATGAACCAGGAGCTGGAGGCCGCTCTCCGCTGCCTCTCCTCTTCTAACCCTTCAGATTGGAGCAAACACCTATCCTGGATTGAGTACGCCCACAACACCCAAGTTTCCTCCGCCACCGGAGTCTCGCCTTTTGAAGCCTCCCTTGGCTACCAGCCTCCCCTGTTCCCCTCTGAAGAGAAACAACTCGCGGTCCCCTCTGTCCACCATCACATTCTCCGTTGTAGACACTTCTGGACTCAGACCATTCAGGCCCTCCAAGAGACGGCAGAGCGGAACCGCCGATTCGCTGACCGGAAGCGTGTCCCGGCACCACAATACCAACCCGGCCAACGAGTCTGGCTCTCTACCAGAGACCTCCCCTCCCGTTCCACCCACAGGAAACTATCCCCCCGTTTTTCTGGCCCATACGAGATAACCTCCGTCTCCGTCTCCCATCCCACTCTAGAGTTAACCCCACGTTCCATGTTTCCCGAATTAAGCCCGTCATCTCTAGTCCCTTGTGCCCTCCGGCCGAACCCCCCCCAACCACCCCGGACCCACAGGGTCGCCGGATCCGTGGGATCGTAGACTCCCGTCCTCGGGGTAGAGGTTTTCAGTACCTCGTCGACTGGGAGGGCTGCGGTCCCGAGGACCGGTCTTGGGTTCCCGGTTCCTGGATCACTGACCAGTCACTCCTCGAGTCCTTCCTGTCTTCCCGTCCTTCCACGTCTTCCTCTGGGTCCCCAGGTGGTGACCGTTGAGGGGGGGGTGGTGTCAGGACTCAGGCTCTGCTGGCCTGCCTTTTTTCCTCTTTTTTCTCCACAGCTGACGGCAATTGACTGATGAGCGGGGCGCGCGCTCTCGCCGCATGTTCAGCGGTGCTGGGCTGCACTATAAGATCTGCACTTTGACAGCAGGAGGACGCCAGAGTATTAACCGTTGTTGGTATGCTTCAGAGGCCTCAGTCTCCAGACTGATTCCACCCTTTTCTAAGCTCGTGCTCTTTGTGTCTCTCAGGTTTGCTGTGTTTTCTCCCGTGGTCCAAGCGAAGCAAAGCAGCCTCCAGCCTGAGCTCGTTTCAGGTCAGGCTGATCCTTCCTCTCTGGTTCCTGGAGATCCACTCGGCTCTTGGTCCGCCGAACCGGGCCGCGGAAGGACCCCCTCGGATCCGTCTGGTTCCCCCTGCTGTCTCAGGATTCGGCCATCATCCCTCGAACCCAGCCAGCGCCCTCCTCCACCGGTCAGCTGTCGGAACCTCTTCCCCAGCAGAGCTAGGTCCATTCAGTTTCCCCCCCCCCCCGGCCTTTCCCAAGGCCTAAGTGGTAAACCGGCGCGCCGAACCTTTCTTCTTCTTTCTCCATTTGCCCTTCCTTCGCTAATTATTTTCTCCACCTTGTTTCCTAGATTATTTCGCGTCCCGCTCGAGAGTTTCCCCTCGCGTACTCCTCTCCTGGTGATTGTTCCCTTGAGGAGTTACGGATTATTATTTCCCAAAAAATAAACTTTGATCTTTTCCTGTACACCTGAGTGTTATTCTCTGCATGTGGGTCAGACATCTCAGACCAACCATGACAATTATTAAATTCTAATAAATGTAATCAAACATTTGAGTGTGCTTTGAAAGTTTACATAATTATTTTTTGTCATATAAACTAGTTGATATAAATAGTAAAATATATAAAAAAAATAATTGGGTGCACTTTGAAGGTTAACAGAAATGTTTTTCTACTTTTATTTTTTGTCAGGTGCAGACATACTTTGCAGAGATCACCATCCTCAAAACAGCATGCCTGTTTAAGTAGAGGAATTCAAAGCAAACCCGCTTCCCTGCTCTGTTGCATGCAGGAACCTAACTGCGCCCTGAGGTCTGTTCCCCATGTCGTTGATAAGAAGAGGAACCGTATACATTGCAGCAATGCTGAAATGCTCATTTTCATATAGACAAATCTTCCTCTTGTACATTAGTACGACGGTATAACTTGCAGAAACCCAAAGAAGGACTATCTTAATCCTCACTTTTTGCACTTCATAGGAAAGACTATTCATCTTTTTTCTAGAAAAAAAGAACATTTCATTTTAAGCTGTTTTTATTTTTGTAGCCTTGTGAATATGGCAGTTATTTTTTCATACAAGGCAGAATGAGGCCGGTTTACTCTTCAGAACAGCCCAGATAATGTGCTACAGACTCTGCAAAGACTTATGTTCCATTTGCTTGCCTCTTTTTAAAAAGTGTTCTCTCATTTTTGTGATCATTTTTGTTGCCATTAATTTCTGTGCAATACAGCTGTACTGGAGAGGTACAGGGTTTTCAATTTGTGAAGAAAACACTTTCCTCTCTTGTTTTAATAGATGTCAGGTTGAGCTCAGGAACAGGACATTCCAAAACGTAGTTTGAGACAGTGTTTGAAAATAAATGTTAACGTTTTGTGTTTTTCTGAAGTTGAAATTGTGTTCTTATCCTCTACAATTAGCCTCTAGTGGGGCATCACAATGAAGGTGGTTATGCTTAAATTTTGTGACTCACATGTTTTGATATTTATATTGGCATCAGCATATTGGAACTTCAGTGTTTGGAATATTGGCATAGGTGGGTCTTTTAAAAAAAAATTCAGAGAGAGTTTAGTGTGGTTAGCATCACTGCTAACCATATTTTTGTGCCTCCAAGCGCTAATGCAAAAGACGCCATTAAGACTCTATACTTCTTGATCAAAATTACACCTCTAGACTTTTTTAGTGGCCTTTCTTACATTTATCAGCTTGACTGAATAATTATTTATGATATCTGAATGATATCTGATTTCTTTTTAGTCAAAATAATACAAATGATGAACATTAACAATAGGAATATGGAGATTTGAAATTCATTTCTAGACATCCAGAATGTTTAATCTAGATGTGAAGAATGTCATTTTGTTTGAAATGTTTTTTTTTTTTTTTTCCAGATATAATGAATAAATATTCAGTCAAACTAATACATATCAAAACCGCTTACCATAGTCTGTTGTGACCACGATAATAATACGAGTTTATTTCCTGAATGGTTGTAGATCAATGTATCTATTTAGATGAAATCATCTGGCAGCAGATGAAGAATGTCGGGTTCATAAAATGTAGGTTTTTGCAAAAGAACTGAAATACAGACTTATGGATACAATTCCTGCAGGAAGGAGAGACAGTTGAACCCCAGACTCAAACACACTGTCTCCCACTGGACCTCCTCCGCAGAGCATTTTATTAACAGAACATGACGCATGGTTACAAACAGAGTATTGTTCTGACAGAACAATTGATCAGTTCATGAAGACAGGATGCTCCATCAGAATGACAAGGCAGGATGGTCTCCTGACTGAATCATGAGACAGGAGTGGAGCATCCCCTCGCACAAATGTTTTATAAGCACACATTCATTTTATAATCATCACTGAATAGACCTAACAAAGAATAAGAAAGTTGTTCTAAAATATGGAACCTGTTCGTCATTGCGGGGTTCCTCTAATGTTGATTCTTTCTTCACACAGTAAATAAGTGGTTGTCTGCAGCCACTTCAGATCATCCTAATATATGGTTGTTATTAAACGGTTATCATTCCCATAGAATGGCTTCAGATTTTAGGCTCATTAGATTGTTATCATCGAGTGAATCCTAACCCTAAAGTAATTTCTTTTTTCCCCGCAGAATTAATGAATCTATTTATGTTTAATCTGAAAATAATCTCAGTAGCTCTTCTTGTAGCCACTGCAAAAATAAATAAAAATAAAAATGATCCACATGTTGTTCATATTAAAAACAATATCCTGTCAACTGAATCCTCTCCCTATAAATATTTAATTCTCTATGAAAAAAGGCTGAATGTTCTTTAATAAGATGCTCATCAAATGGACATGCAACCTAATGAGTCTAGTAAATGTTTTTTTCTTCTTTTGTTCTATGGACAAACCGACACCAAAAATCTCCTGACTCAATCAGGAAATAAAACAATCTGATTGGCTGTAAGGAGAGCGGAGACGGAATCCACTCTGAGTTTACTGAAGAAAACCTGCTGCTGACCAGGTTAGCTCTGAGGAGAATGTTGCTATGGTGACCAGAACAGAGTCTCTCTTTGTGAAATGGAAAAGTCAGAGTTTCCCTGATGTCAGGTTTAGAAAACAAGTTTTCAGTAAACCTGCTTTGTGAAACGAACCACAGGATGAAAACCGAGCCTGACCAATTGGAGATGTTCCTCACAGGTGACATCAGAAGCCGGATGTAAAGGGATGTTTCTGGCTTCTTCACACACCGTACACTTCTTTGCTTTGGGTCAGAAACCCTGTGGGCGACTTTCCATCCAGCTGTTTTCAAATTACTTCCAGGAAAAAAGAACACAGAGGGGAAACTCCAAAAAAAACTTAGAACATTTTACAGTCAGAGGAATGAGTGGAATCTGATTCCTTCATCTGGGTCAGGTCTGAAACACCCAGCATTCAGAACCACTAGAATACTGTGAGAATATATTTAGGTTTCTATAGACCAGTCCTTATTTTACAAGTGATATAAACATATTGGCCAAACACTGATACCCCAGCATAGATGAAATGTTTCCTCAAACCATCTTTTATGCCGATATAAGGTGAGGAAAACCACCTCCCTGCTAACATCATCTCTCGCTTTAGTTAAACACCCACAATCCTTTGCTGTAACATTGACTGCCACTACTCGATCCGCACTATCAGTTCATTGGCACAGTCAGAATCCATCCAGGTCACCATTGATTGTTCAAGAACCCACTTTGAGAAGGTTTATGGAAGAAGCTGTTAGAACTAAGAGTGGGCGAGTCACAGCGCCACCAGTTCATTCATAGGTACTGCAGCGTGCTGCGGGGCCATGTGGACGTGCATCTTTCTCTGAACCCTAATTAAAAAGACGGATTTTTTGATTTAGTATGGACCAAACCTTAAAGTGACAGAACCTGGGTTAGAACATTAGATCATTTTAGCTGACGTGGCTTTTCTGTCATCTGGAACCAATCTGTCTGTCAGTCCAGCAGATGGTTTACTTTACAGCATCTCACCTCCGAACTGTTCAAATCAAAACTTCAGGCCTGAAAACATAATCTATAACTTCAATCTAAAGCCAGCAGATAAGAAATAACGACTAAATATATTATATTAATAAAACTTATTAGAATTAAAGGGGAAGTCCGCTCATATTCAGAAATTCAAACTTTAAATATGAAAATATTACATCCCGTTCAATAAATGATCAGTGTTTTTAATTCAGAGTAATTTTCATGTGAATGTGCTTTACTGGAGGCATCCATGTCTGTCAAAGAACACTACTGCCACCTACTGGTTTGTGACGTCACGGTGCGGTATCGGCTGTTGATCAAGTCCCAGTGCTGTATCTGGTGTTTGTCACAACGCGCTATTATCCAAGTCATCTTGAAAACATTCTTCTTCCAAATGTTGGCTACATATTACGTGTTTTTTCTCTGGCCAGAAGTTCGATGGCAAATCCTCCCTCTTCAAGTTGGCGATCCAACGACCAACCCGTCCGTGGAGGATCAGGAATCTTTTACCTGATGTATTCCAACATCCAGCTGCCATGCACGTGGGCATTGTCAGTTTCACTATAGCTCTGGTGAATTTCAATGGTGAAGTCCTCTGGAAATCTTCAATAATTGTTGTTGATTGCAGATGTGTCTAGTAGTTCCCATTGATTTGCTTGTAAAGCGGGGAGAATGGCGCTAGGCTTACCGCACCATGACGTCACTGCTGGAAGATGGCAGGAGGGAGGGGCTACTATATTTAGGCAAAAATTGCCGCTCCCAGAGTCAGTGATCGTGATGAAAATTATTATTTTTATTGTTTTACTGATTAACGCTGATTCATTAAATCAATGGAAACGTATTAGTTTTAGGTATAAATAATGATCCATTGATTATTCCTTTCTGACCGGACTTTTCCTTTAAATGGTTTAAGCAATAATTAAATCATATATCTACATTGTTTTAATGTTACAATCAAAACCAGCCACCGCTCAAAAGAAAAAGGAAGCAGATCTTGTTCTCTTGTGTCGGGTTGATTTATGCATTGATCGATATGAAGGCTAATCTGTTACGGTTTTTTAAAGAAAAGAGCCAAAAACAGATTAAGAAGCGTTGCGGTGTAACTGGATCAACAGGGAGTAAAATAGCTCACAGGTAGGAGAGGATTCCCAGAAGCCGAGTAAAAGCCGTGAAATCTGATCAACTCAGTGATAAGCCACAGTTCTGTCAACGACAGAACCAGTTTTAAATAAACTAATGTCATTCTGCTAAACAAACTAATCTCATTCAGCCTTCTGTGCTTCTGGGGATGCATGCCTACAACCACACCGACTTTCATCAATCAGAAACTAAACCTGTCTACCTTATTTGTTTTGAAAACCCAGATCATCTCTGATTGGTTCACTCTCTGGAAATACCTTTGCTCTGACTGGATCTGCTTTGGTCATTTGTTTGTTTTTAAGCCCTTATTTTCATTCAGTTCAACAGCCAGTTTCAAACACATTGCTTTTTTTTCAGCTGAATATTTCGGTAGTTTCAGTAATAATGTCTTCAGTTCAGCGTCTGAGGGAGTTTATCAGAGAGCGACTAACTGCTGCTGCTGAAGAAATCTTCTCAGAGGTTGAAAAAACCATCGTCCGCCACGAGGAAGACATCAGACTGATGGAAACCCGCTGGAACCCGCAGATAAAACTCCACAGAATCGGTATGTATAAGTGGAGGGTTCTCCAAATCTTGTCCTGATTTCTAAGATTTCTGAGCCTAAATATCTCTGCAGGATGAAAACATGCAGAGCTAGTGAGTAGTTTGAATATTTGTTTGACTCATCCAGCAGTTTACAGCGCAGCCAGTCTATCATCTTTGAGTTATTTCTGTTAAAACAGATTTGATTTGGATACAATCCTTTACATCTCAAGTAATAAATATCCATATTAAAACAATATCGGTTTGTTTTTAGTCGGAAATTAGTAAAAAGTTTATATTTCTATGTTTTGTTAAAAGTTAATATTCCGACCCGTCTCCTTTTCCCTCCTTTCTTCCTTGTTGATCCAGACTTCGCTGAATGATTTCACTATTTAAACCTGTTTTTTCTTATCATTAATGCTTCAGTCTTTCTATAGTTTTTTTTCATGCCGTTTAATCCTCAAAATTTTGGCTGCTTTGATCTTCCTCAACTTTCAAAAGTCCAACTCTATGTATCTCTACTTCAGAAACATACTGTACACAAAATTAATTTCATCACATTGAATGTTTCTGTTGGATCTACTTTTTTCTTCATAAAATCTGATGGGTCGTTATATTCAACTGCTCCTCTCTGCACATTTAGCTCTGCTATTATGGACTCTCCTTTATCTGATTGGTTCCGGTGATGTTATGCACCTCAGAAATCCTCCAAACAAAGCAGAAAAATGTAGAAAATTGATCTAAATCTGTTCTCAGCTGTTTTATAAAATAGGTACAACAGTCACGTGGAGAATTGTTCCACAGAGTATTAAAGGGATTTTCTGGCTGCTGAAAAGGCGCTGTTGGTCTAGAACCCAGGTTCTAACATTCTACCAGAGAACGTGGGAGTTCTGTCCATGTACTGTAGTGTTCTCCAAACATGTAAACCCTGATGAAAAAAAGATCCAATCAATGTGAAACCAACAACCTACTAAGTATTAAGTGTCAGGATGATAAGACGTATTTTAAATAAAGATTTAATGTCTCTCATACATGTAAGCATCACCTCTGATCAAATACAGCAAAAGTTCAGTTTGTCTAAGATGGCCATCTTCTAAATAAATATCCTCATTTTGATGTCCTGTTTACTTTCTCAACTTCTACTGTTTAGTTTATACTAGTTCATATTACGGCGCCGCAAGTTCTGCCTGATTCAAAAGGCAAGGCAAATTTATTTGTATAGCACAATTCAGTACAAAGACAATGCAAAGTGCTTTACATGATTCAAATACAGGATGATAAAACAGAATCAAAGCAAGTAGGAAAAAATAAAAAAAAATAAATAAAATAAAATAAAAATGCAGAAACAAAAAAAGAATATTAAAAACAGTTGGATTAAAGAAAATATGTTTTAGTTTAACTAGTTTAACTAGAACAAGTTTAGTTTAACTAGTTTAGTTTAACTAGAACAGTCGAAGGCAATCCTAAACAAATGTGTTTTTGTCATGATGGATCAAAGGAGCAAGCCCATATGCAGAACACACACGGAGCAGGCAGGGAAAAAGTTCAAAGGTTTATTAAAAGTTCCGAACACAAGATCATAAAGAAGTTCTGAGACTGGTTCACTGAAGCCTTGACTGGGACTGGAGACTGTTGGTTAGCAGAGTTTATGAGAAGCTTAGCGTCTAGCTTCAGGCTTAGCATGGCAGACCTTGATCTGAGCTTCCAGCTCATTGCAGAGAACAACAGGGAATATCCACATAGGATTCTTCAGGCTGATTCCACATAGGAATCTTCAGGTTGGCTCACCAGGGCAGATTAGCAGGTTTGGCTCACCTAGAGCTTCAGGCCAGAGACAGGTTTCCAGTGAGAGACAGACAAAGGAGAGATTAGAATCTGATCTCACAGTTGAGACAACTAAGATTCAATCAGTAACAGAGGCTCAGGTAGCTAACCAAACTAAGATCAACACCGCGGCATGGAAGCAAGGTCTGGCAGGAGCTTATAAAGGGAAGGTCTCCTAATGAGTAGATGGACATCAGGTGTGCTGGAAGACTCTTGCCCAAGGAGACCCACGGCGCACTCTGCTGGAGACAGATGGTAATCTCCAGATCCCAACAGTAACTCCAGTCCTAAAAGACAATAACAAGAGACAGAAGAGGATCCTCGGCGCCCTCTGGTGGGCAAGCCTGAGGATCCCAACAGTTTTTAGTCTTGATTTAAAGGAACTCAGGCTTTCCGCACTTTTACAGTTTTCTGGAAGTTTGTTCCAGATAAGTGGAGCATAGGAACTAAATGCTGCTTCTCCATGTTTAGTTCTGGTTCTAGGTATGCAGAGCAGGCTGGAGCCAGAAGACCTGAGTGCTCTGGAAGGTTGATACACTGATAGCAAGTCTGTGATGTATTTAGGTGCTAAGCCATTCAGAGATTTATAGACTAACAGAAGTATTTTAAAGTCTATTCTCTGAGATACAGGGAGCCAGTGGAAGGACTTTAGAACCGGGGTGATGTGCTCTACTTTCTTAGTCCTAGTGAGGACACGCGCAGCAGCGTTCTGGATCAGCTGCAGCTGTCTGATCCACTTTTTAGGCAGACCTGTGAAAACACTGTTGCAGTAATCAATTCGACTAAAAATAAATGCATGGATCAGTTTTTCCAGATCATGCTGAGACATTAGTCCTTTAATCCTGGAAATGTTCTTCAGGTGATAGAAAGCCGACCTTGTAATTGTCTTTAAATGCTTTTGGAGGTTCAAGTCTGGATCCACTACTACACCTAGATTTCGGGCCTGATCAGAGGTTACTAGCTGAAGCGACTGAAGCTGTGTGCTAACTTTAGATCTCTATTGGTCCAAAGATTATTACTTCAGTTTTGTTTTTATTCAGTTGAAGAAAATCTTAATGGAAATTCCCATTAAGAAGTTCCTTGCAGTAACTATAAGGTGATTTTATCTCTTGGACACAGAACATGCCAAAGCTGTTCAAAGACTGTGTTCATGGTATAGACCAGGAAAACTGATTTTGAAAAACAAACCACAACTGGTTTGTTTGAAAAACAAGAGACATCTTATGGTGAAATATTAACCGTTTCTTAAACATATGCCTTCTCATAAAACATATATTTATTTTAATAACTATGACTTTACACGTCATATATCTCTGTTTAACTGCCCAAAAGTCAGGAATCACTCATTTCCTCACATTTTCCTTCCCAGCAGCCAGATGTTACTATAATCTGTAATCAATATATTAAAAGGTTTATACCCAAAGCCGAACCGTGTCTTTTCAGTGAAACGCCTTTGTTTCTCACTATTCTTCTTCATCTGTATTCAGTGAAGTATTCACCTCTATCCTCGGCCACTGCTGCCATCTCCTCTCTGGTTTTTATATCTGCAGGAAGCTCTCCTCCTCTTCCAGGTTAGAGGGTAAAACTAGAGCAAAAGACAATTTGAACCAACAATTAACCTTTAAACACTGCTCTATTTCTGTCGCTGGGTTGTGTGGCAGAGGTGCTGCTCCTCTGTCTAATTTCTTCTTTTCTATTTTGGTTGTTTTGCCAGTTGAATTAAATAAGTAAGGTTTATTTATATAACACCTTTCTCAGACAAGCATCACAAAGTGCTGAACAATATCAGAAAAAGAAAATACAAAACAGCACCATATAAAATTCATATAGACAAATGCATACAGTCATAGCAGCCATTGATAAAATGAGTCTAAAATGCTGGAATTCGCCAAGAGCAGGTATAAAGGGTAGGGCATTCCACAGTCTGGCTGTGACAGCTTGGAGGGACCAATCATCTCTCATCCTACACCGGGTTTGAGGGCCGTTAACAAGTTTTTTTTTAGCAGATCTCAGACTCAGAGTGAGGCTGAATCAGGTCACAGATATAAGCGGGGCCTGTCCATGCAGGGAAAGGTCAGGACCAGAATTTTAAAGTTTAAGAGCTATTAAATGGGAAGAGGTGTAGAGCTTTGAAAACAGGAGGAATGCGAGCTCTTCTGGTTGGACGTGAATTTTGGACTAGCTGCAGTTGAGCTAAGGCTTTTTTGTTCAGACAAGCAAACATGCTATTGCAGTAGTACAAACGTGATGACACATGCATGAAACAGCATCTAAAGGTAATTTTCATTTAAAAAAATTCCTTAATTCTGCAATGTAAGGCAGCAAAGAGAAAGAGGTTTTTATTAATTGTTTTGTGTGCTGCTCCAGAGACATTGCCTCATCAAATAAAACTCCAATGTTTCTCAAAGTGTGTTTTGTCACCTGGTTGAAGTCGTATAAGTGCTGTTTAATGCCTGGAATGGCTTTGCCTGGGGCAATCATGATTTGAATAATGAATAATTTTACTATATGTTATGAGTTTTTTTCTGAGTTCAGTTTTAGGTTATTGTCACTAAACCACTTTTTATTTGGGAAAAACATTTGATCAGAGAGTTTAATTTGTGAACCTCAGATGTATTAATGGAGCAGCAGAGCTGAATGTTGTCTGGAAACATGTGAAATGAGACATTCTCAAAGGGCTGAATAACCCTACCTAATGGGAGTGCATAAATCATTAACAAAATATGTCTTAGGGCAGAACCCTGACGTAGTCCACATACTAGTTTAGCAGGATCAGACATGACATGATTTGCATGCACAGAAAAGCTCTTTCCAGCCATATATTATGAGAACCACTCTAACACTGGTCCAGTGATCCAAACCACATCACTCAGCCTGTTTATCAAAGGATGAGGCGGTCAACTGTATCAAAGGATGAGGCGGTCAACTGTATCAAAGGATGAGGATAGGTCTAGCAGAACCAGGGCAGTACATTTACCTGAGTCGGCAGACATCAGGATGTCACTTGAAACTTTAAGCAGGCCGTTTCAGTGGAGTTGTGTCTCTGGAAACCAGTTTGAAAAGCATTGTATATCTTATTAACCTGTAGGAAATATATGACCTGTTTTCTACATCACCTTTTGATTTTGGCCAAAAAAGGAAGTTTAGATATTGGCCTATAATTCATAGTTTTGGCTTGATCAAGGCTGGGTTTTGGTTCCATAATCCACTTTCTAAAAGAAGCCAATCACAAAAAAAATGTTGAAAGGTGAGCCCACCTTATATAATATATTATAACAAGAAAGCATTAGATATGGTGACAGAAGAAACATCTATGAGCAGAGGACTTCAAAGTACTCCGCTTACCGACACACAATGTCCCGAGTCAAGGTCAGCAGCACACCACCCAACTACAACAAGAAAACAGCACTGAGTGACTGTAGATGTGAGTATATAGTGGGAACAGAACAAAGTATGCCTAATGAGCTGATATCGAGCTGGTGTGAATAGAAATAACTAGAAGAGAACCAAGGGGCAAGAAAAAGGCGCAACGGGGCAACAGAGAGTAAACCAAGAAATACAAAACTGACAGAAAACAACTACAAAGACACAGAATAACAAAGAAACTGAAAACAAAACAGCGGACAGAACCCTGAGAGTGGAAGTTGAATGTGTTCTTTAAATAGTAGCTTTCTGACATAAAAATGAATATTGTGGAAAATGATTACACTTTTAACAGAAAATTAAAAACAGCACAATGATTTAATTAAGCTTCCTTTGGAAACCTAAATCTTGCAACGCAGCACGGTTTGAACTGTAATACATCTTTTTTTTCACCAAATGAAAATTGTTGCCACAGTTTTGCCCTACAGCATGTAACTGACATGCTTAGTGCCTAACTGACAGCTCGGCTCAATATGCTGTTGTACTTGCTGGTCTGTTTTCCTCTGTCTAACATGTTAATTAGCTTCTGTCTCCCCTTAACTTGACTTCCTTTCTCAAACACCTGATGTCCAATATGGAATATTATACACCTCACTCCAGCTATTACAGCTTCACTTGCTTCACTGCTAATGTACCATCATTGCCCTGATTAGAGATTACTAACACATGATATCTAAGGTCAAACATGTTAAATAATTTAAATAACTGAGTATGATGTGTCACCGTTACTAATACAGGCTTTACTCTTTTAAGTAAACCCAGTCCTGCTGTTGTTTCAGCCTTTTCTTTGATTGTGGTAATTTTTGCAATGAAATAAAAAAAAAAGATTTTTTTTGGATGGTGGATGTTACTTAAAACACTGGAGAAGTGTCAGCTGTTAATGATGGGTGGGTGTCCATGACAGGATTAAGATCAATTAAAAACAAGAAGGTTGGGGCAGCAAGTCCTATATAACCCTTCTGCTCTTAACCAACCGATGAAATTAGATTCTGATTCCTGAGGAATGGCTTCACTGTGCTGACTAAACTGCACTGCCAAAGCTTAGGAGGTCAGTCTCTCCTTTATGAGCCACTGCTGCCATCTTCTGACCTTAGTTCAAACGTTACCAGAAAACTATCTGACGAAACTTTTTAAACGTACAAAGATGAAGGATATTTAATCAGATCATGTTTTTCTCACATTTATCCAGATCATCACAAATGCTTCTGTTCTCATATCGTTCTCAATTTTACTGTTTCATCCTGCAGAACTTGAAAAGCAGCATGTCTACAAGGAGGAGAAGGTTCCTATGGACCAGCATCTCCATGAACAAGAGAATAAATGCAGCCTGGACCATCTGGAACCAGAACCTCCAGTGAGTAAAGAGAAACAAGAGGAATCAGATTCTCCTCTAATTAAAGTGGAACAAGAGGAACCAGGACCGCCGCTGATTAAAGAACAAGAGGAACCAGGACCGCCGCTGATTAAAGAACAAGAGGAACCAGGACCGCCGCTGATTAAAGAACAAGAGGAACCAGGACCGCCGCTGATTAAAGAACAAGAGGAACCAGGACCGCCGCTGATTAAAGAACAAGAGGAACCAAACTCTCCTCTGATCAAAGTGGAACAAGAGGAAGACCTGCAGCAGGACACTGAATGTGTGACTCCTGGTTCTAAGGAAACAAACCAGTGTGAAGCTGATGAACCCCATAATAATGAAGCCATCCTCCACTGCCCTCCTGATCCTGAGGCCAGAGATCCAGCTGCAAGTGAGAACCGAGATCCAGGATCCGAGAAAACTGCAGAGCTGAAACCAAAGAAGAGAAATCCTCAAAAAGGAAATAAAAAGAAACAAATGTCAAATAATCCATCCAGTAAATCCAAACAATCAGTCCAGTGTGACGTTTGTAGCAAATTCCTAAATTCCAAGTCCTACTTGAAGGTTCACTTGAGAAGACACACGGGTGAGAGGCCGTTTGCGTGCACTCATTGTGATAAAAGGTTTTATCAGATGTGTAATCTGAAACATCATGAAAGAAGCCACACAGGGGAGAAGCTGTATTTCTGCAAAATATGTGGAAAGAGCTTCAGTTATCGTACTCCTTTCAAATTCCACATGAAAATCCACTCTGACGAGAAACCGTACCGCTGTGAAACCTGTGGAAATAGCTTCAGAAGCAGCGATAAGTTATTGATACATGCGAGGACCCACACCGGAGAGGAGCCATACCCGTGTGACATCTGTGACAAAAGATTCAAGGAGTCATCAAAGTTAAAACGGCATCGGAGGACCCACACAGGAGAGAAGCCATACAGGTGTGACACGTGTGGGAAAAGTTTCACGGCCAACAGCAGTCTGAGGAGCCACATGAGGATCCACACGGGAGAGAGGCCCTATTCCTGTGAGACATGTGGCCTTTGGTTCAGACACAACAGCAACTTGACTGTCCACATGAGAATTCACACAGGAGAGGAACCGTACTCCTGCAGCATATGTGGGAGGACATTTAAAGGTTCATCGCATTTGAACATCCACATGAAAAGCCACAAGCTTGATAAAAGTTCTTAGCTTCATGTGATCTCGGCTCAATGATTCTCTCTGAATATTAGAACTGGAAACATTTTAAAGGTCCAATCCAAAATTATTCATACTTCTTAACCAACAATTTCCTTCTGATTAGAAGTATTATTAACATACTGAAACGTCCCAGATACTGTCAGATGAACAGGGAGTAACATGTTATAAATAAACTCAAGGTTTATCCATAACATGTTACCGTTAACCAAAGTGTGTGTAATTTGTTATGACTCTGACTGCTTTTCATTGTTGTAAGTAGGGGGGGACGAACCCTGCCCAGATCAGAACAGATATATAATATATTGGGTTTAAATATTATGTTTTATATTTGTCTGATTTCTGACATCAAGACCTGCTAAAGAATTCCTAGTTACTTTCAAGATGTTCTTCAAAGTTCAGACAAGGAATAGGAAATTAACTTTAAGATTAACTGGCTTGAAATAATCTGAATTTTGCTTTCAATTAACAAAATTCTTTCCTTAATATAGTTAACTTTCACATCTGTTCTTATACTTTGTTAAACAAGAATTAGGGTGTGATTACTAATAGATCTTTGTTTTTTTACTGACCTGATCCAATATAATAATTTACTTTCCAGTTAATGTGATAATTTCCTAAACCTGAGAATAAATGTATGTTTTATTGATACTACCTGAAAGATGAAAATATACCCATCAGGCAAACAAATTTGCAACATGGTGTTTCCATTTAACAAAACTGATTATTTTTAAGTCAGGAATTAATTTATGATCATCAGTTTGAGCAGGCCCTATAGTCTCAGACCAACAGCTTTGGTAAGTTTCAGTTCTCTCTGGTCACTCCACGTTTACAGGATCAGGGCCTTTGCTGTCGCCAAGGGCGTAGGTTTGATTTCAGCTTTGGTAGGGACACTGTTGGTCTAAAGTTTAATTGGTCTGATGTCATTGGTCTGATGTCATTGGTCTGATGTCATTTGTCCGACACAATGTGTAATGCTGCTTTTTGTTATGCTTGATGTGAACATCAGGGTGCATTTTGTTTAAAGAGAAAAATCTGCATTTTTTTGTTACGTTTATGTAAATTTTATGAGCACTACACTCTTTTTTTTATAATATAATAAAAAAACTAATTATAAAAAAAAAAAAAAAAGAAAAGCGCTACACTCACTAGATGCTGCTTATCAATGTTTGAAGCATCACCAGCTCTGATGAATGTGGAATTGGGACTTTGCATTAGAACTTAGCAGCGACTAAGACAGAAGGTAAATACCTGCCTGTTAAACCAAATATAGTCTAAGTATGTCTGCTGTATGTAGAGTTATCCTGTTTTTCTTTTGGATATGTGAAATTGTGCAGATGGAAATAGAGGGTTGTCGTTTTTTTGTTTTTTTGAGCCGATATGCTGATTTTCTCTGTATCATAAAAATAACATATTCAAGTGTCTGTAAATAAATGTATTGTATTAACATGTGCGGGGGGAACTAGAAGAGGAACTGACGCTAAGCATTTAAAATATACACTCGCCGGCCACTTTATTAGGTACACCTGTCCAACTGCTCGTTAACACTTCCTTTCTAAGCAGCCAATCACATGCCGGCAACTCAGTGCATTTAGGCATGTAGACATGGTCAAGACAATCTCCTGCAGTTCAAACCGAGCATCAGTATGGGGAAGAAAGGTGATTTGAGTGACTTTGAACGTGGCATGATTGTTGGTGCCAGAAGGGCTGGTCTGAGTATTCCAGAAACGGCTGATCTACTGGGATTTTCACGCACAACCATCTCTAGGGTTTACAGAGAATGGTCCGAAAAAGAAAAAACATCCAGTGAGCGGCAGTTCTGTGGGCGGAAATGCCTTGTTGATGCCAGAGGTCAGAGGAGAATGGCCAGACTGGTTGGAGCTGATAGAAGGGCAACAGTGACTCAAATAACCACCCGTTACAACCAAGGTGGGCAGAAGAGCATCTCTGAACACACAGTACGTCGAACTTTGAGGCAGATGGGCTACAGCAGCAGAAGACCACACCGGGTGCCACTCCTTTCAGCTAAGAACAGGAAACTGAGGCTACAATTTGCACAAGCTCATCGAAAATGGACAATAGAAGATTGGAAAAACGTTGCCTGGTCTGATGAGTCTCGATTTCTGCTGCGACATTCGGATGGTAGGGTCAGAATTTGGCGTCTACAACATGAAAGCATGGATCCATCCTGCCTTGTATCAACGGTTCAGGCTGGTGGTGGTGGTGTCATGGTGTGGGGAATATTTTCTTGGCACTCTTTGGGCCCCTTGGTACCAATTGAGCATCGTTGCAACGCCACAGCCTACCTGAGTATTGTTGCTGACCATGTCCATCCCTTTATGACCACAATGTACCCAACTTCTGATGGCTACTTTCAGCAGGATAATGCGCCATGTCATAAAGCTGGAATCATCTCAAACTGGTTTCTTGAACATGACAATGAGTTCACTGTACTCAAATGGCCTCCACAGTCACCAGATCTCAATCCAATAGAGCATCTTTGGGATGTGGTGGAACGGGAAATTCGCATCATGGATGTGCAGCCGACAAATCTGCGGCAACTGTGTGATGCCATCATGTCAATATGGACCAAACTCCCTGAGGAATGCTTCCAGCATCTTGTTGAATCTATGCCACGAAGAACTGAGGCAGTTCTGAAGGCAAAAGGGGGTCCAACCCGTTACTAGCATGGGGTACCTAATAAAGTGGCCGGTGAGTGTAAAATTCAATATAAAAGTTGCGCATCTGGGCTGTAGTTACTCTGTGTCGATCATTTCATGTATTTTATGGGAACGTTCCAAACACTATTTTTTCATAATACATCTGAAGTGTAGATATCAAAAAAAAAAAAAAATGAACTTGAACCTATCTTGATTTACACACATTGAAGCTGGTCTGTAGACGCTGTATTCAGTGTATTCTACTTCATCAAATCATTACATGTTATATTCTATAAAAGAAATAACACCTGCTATTTATACCTGCGCTGCCTCAAAGGCTCGTCATAAAATGAAAACAGTAATAGCAAAGAAATATTGCTCAAAGAGACACCATCACATTTTCTTTTTCAGTCTGCTGTGGCTAAGAATCTGAATAAAATGTATCATACTGTAGAATTAAATATTATTTTCACATGTTAACGTTGATTACTTACATTTCTCAAGTTCCACAAATCCAAACCTCCTGCTGCTTTACAGAACTGCAATCAGCAGCTTTCAACTGTTGCAGCATATTTAGTTTTTTCACTGGATTAGTTTGGTAGCCTAGCAACAGTTGGAGTAACCGCGGGATTCTAGGGTGAACAAAATGTGAAATTCAGACGCACAGACTAAAAAAAAAAAAAACAGCCAATCAGGAAGAGAGAAGGCGGAACTTAAGACAGAACAACCAATGAGAGTGGAGTTTAACACCACAGCACAGTTACATTCGCTGCTAAGTTTAAGGGACAGGAAAGAGCGGGAAGGGACTCAGACGGAGCGGCACCAGCAGCTACCAGGTAGCTAAGCTGCAACAGGAAAAGAAGCGACGGCTGCAACAACGCTGTATTGTAAGTTCTAAACATGTTATTCATATTATTGGTAGGGACAAGTAAGTCAGTCCAAAATGTTGGTAGGGACATGTCCCTATGTTCCCTATGCTACCCTATGCCCATGGCCGTCACTGAGGAGACTCAAAAACCTGCAAACAGAAAAAACGCCATCAACTGTTGACCTTTGACCTCAGCAAGACCCTCAGCAGGAGTTGGCCACAGATCACCTGATCATCTCTTGCTTCCAGAAGTACTTTTGAACAGGGGCCTATAGGCCTATTTAACATACAATAACAATAAATAAGTAGATAGATTTATTGTCATTTACGCTTCAGTCCACGCAACCAGGGTCTGTAACACACAGACATCATCAGTTCTCAGGTGAATATATGCGCAATTAATTAAGCTTCACACATTATTTTATTGAAAACCCCAAGGAAATAATTATAGAACAATATAATAAATAATTTTGTTATACTATTTAAATGTTATAGAATTGTTCTCCACATCCATTATAAAAAGAAAACAGGATCAAAATAGATTAAAGATAAAAAATAACACTCTCTAAAATACTATGGTCACTTTAACTTCAGGAATAGATATGAAAGTGTATGGCGGGACCATGCTATTACTTTGAGTTACAGACACGTTGCTCGGGTTACAGGTGTCCAAATGTTGAGTTTCGCTCTGGGGTCGTGGAGATAAAGTCTCTCATGAGCTGATGAATCCGAAACGCCTTTCTGTGCCATATTTCCTCCTCTTTCTGTAATTAGACCATGTCAATTTATTACTCTGCCTGCGGGATACCTCTTTACTCAGCAACCTCTGGCTTGCTTGTTGTTGCCAGGACAACGTAACTTCTGTGGATGTGTGTTGATCAGGCCTCAAAATAATTAAATAAAAATCAAATACACATAATAGTAAAATAAAACAAAAAGTTAAAATCATTTTCCAAAACATACATAAGAAATGTATAAATTGTGCTAAATATTTTTAACACATTTTTTCAAATCTTCGTCTCCCTTCACAGTGTGTGTGTGGTGTGTGTGTGTAAGTCCATTTTTGAATGAATTCTTGCCTGAAATGGTACATTTTTTTTGAGTAACCTTTTCTGGAAGCAATAAAAACATATTTAATTGTTAAAAAAAGGTGAAAAATATTTTATTATTCTTTTTATTAAGGATACAACACTATATTTATTTAATGCAAGCATCTCAGGTAACATTTAAATATTTACATTTACAAATCTTTTACAGATCTTTTCATTTTTTTATTTTATGAAATATGAAGCACATTTGGCTTTCCATACCTGCTCCAGTCGCTTTTGATGCCATTTATAGATTTTTACTTCAACCTCTGTGACATGTTTAAATTGGACTACAAAATATTCTGCTCAAAATCTTTCTAAAGCAGTGAAGGCTGTACAGAAGGATTGTCTATTTATTCACTTCTACTGGAGCACAGTTGCAGCTGTGGACGTGCGCTGTATTCACATCAGTCAAATTAAAAACACCACACCCTCTTAATGTTATCCGTTGGTCCGGTTTTAATTATAACACAAAGATAAAGAACAAACCCTTGACAGAAACTGTAAGAAACAAAAACTGAAAATCAGAGTGTGGTGAGGATGATCTAAAGTAAAGCTGTTCCTGCAGCTTCTTCAGGTGAGAGCAGCTGTTCCCTTCATGTTAAGGTGATGGAGCTGCTGCCTGATCGTGAACAGAGGGGGAGATCCAGTCTCCACCTGCAGCGCAGCCAGTCTTATGTATGGCAGCTTGACTAATTTCAGAGAAACTGCATCAGCAGCATAACCAGTTAGAAGGAATGGCTGGTGGAGGTACTTCCCAATACTGCAGTGGATAATGGAAATAAAGTAATATTAGGATTTTATGAAAATTATGAATAAAGCTCCAACTTCCCTGCAAACATCCTTAAAAAAAAAACATATTTATGGCAAAAGATGTAGGGGGCTGATTTAGGGCCCCCCCTCTACACTGACCCGCCCGTGCCCCCTTGTCGGCGGGCATCCTTGTGGGGACTTTCCATTGACTTCCATCCATTTTGCATTAATTCCTGTGGTCTAACCCTGGCCTTAACCACCAGCACTCACTCTCACAGTGAAAAATTAGCATAATATCTGCTCATGCTGGTACAAGTATGGTTGGTTAATCAGGTTATTAAAAAGATATAAAAGAAACACACACCTCTGCCGGCACATTGAGGAGACTTTGAACCTGGAAACAAACACACCTACCTCATACAAACCATCAGCTGGAGTTAGTGTAATGGAGCAGGCATCAAACTTTTAATTAGACTGTTTGTCAGATGAGAGCTCTATAGGCTGAAACAAGTCTGAATGATTGTTTCATCTTTATGTGCTGATTAAGTGGAGACGAGAAGTGTTCAAACATAGATATTTAAAAAGAGAAACAGCTTTCAGATAAACTGCATTTTGACAAACAAGCAGAAAAGTAGGCCTAAAAAATCCATAACCAAATAAAAAGAGCCAATAGACATTGATGTTGATCAAAGCAAAATTAAATCCATGCAGAATGAGCACAAATGGCCACAAATACTTGACACATAACAACATTTTGCAACTCAAAATAACATCTAGATGACCAGAGGAATATAGACTTATCACAGCAGCATGTAACAAACTAAAAACAATTTGTCATAAATTTAACTTTATCAAGAAAACACTTGGAAATACAGGTTTAGGAGCTGTGCAAGAAAATCCACTGAAATACGTAAATATATACAGTGTTTAAATATTTTCTCAGGCTAAATACATTATCTGTCTAACTGAAAGGTTCAAATATGTTGGATTAATTATTGTAAGGCCAAATAAAATAGAATAGAATTGAGAAATCCATTATTACCCCAAAGTGGGACCATTTACCGGTAAGTGTATCAGCAGCAAAGTGAAGCAATACGATTCATACAGAGGTAAAATCTATAATAGTTATAAATATTGTAAAAAACATAAACAGTTCAAACGTAAAAACAGTACAACAGTTTAGGGTGATTTAAAAGCTGTTTAAATTAGCATAGAAAACAATAACAGACATAAAACAGGTGGAAAACTGCGATAAACAGGGTGAATTTAAGAAGGCGTTTTTATTTTTCTTTATTTTGACTAAATAGAGGACGACTTAAAGAGAAACTGAGGAACAATTAAACATATTTTGTTTAGGGGTGTTACAGCCACCCAGGCCACAACATATTTGAGAACACGAGACAAACATGAGGTACAAAATAATTATTTTATTCTTAATCTCTGGAACTTCTTTTTAGATCAGGTGTTTTGTTTTTCTGTAAAGAGACAAAAAAAAGAGAGTCAGATTCTTTTCCCCAAGTTCCCTGTGTCCAAAAAAAAAACTCTAAGAAAGAAAAAAGAAAAAAAAAGACCCAAAGTATGAACAGAAAGTTGGACCTGGTGAGCCGATCCAAAGAAACAAAACGTTACAGCAGAGGGCCAACCCTATACAGGGCCGTCGAAGCCTCTGCTAGTAACGAACTAACAGTTAAAAAATTCAATGAAAATAAAAAAGAACGAAAACAGGACAACCGGTCCCATCAGGTCAAAGTTACAAAAAATCTGCAAAAAACCAAGGCTTACGAACAAAAATACCGCTTGGCAGGCTGGAGAGGTCAGCGGCGGCCTACAAAGACAGGAGACGCGTGCATCGCGTCAGGACGCGCTCTCAGTGACGGTGGATCGCTCAGAAGGCTGGAAGTGAGAGAGAGCGAGAGACTAACAGGTGGAAACCCAGCCTACTTATAGGCGGACCAATCACACACAAATTACGTCATCGATTTACAAAAGAAAAAAGAATTATCAATACTCTAAAAAAAAATAGGTGATTCAACTAAGGTCTATGCAACACTAGAAGGAAAAATAAATAAATAATTAATGTACCCGACGCACATAACAGGGGTAAAATGTAGCACTTAGAATATAATATTTTTTGGCGGTTAATTGTGGCTAAAGTATGGATTTCTGCATGTCTGACAACTAAGTAATTTAGGAGGGCTAAAGGACAAGAGGAGAGCTGGTGGAAGGTAACACTACAGGTGCTGGTCATAAAATTAGAATATCATGAAAAAGTAGATTGATTTCAGTAATTCCATTTAAAAAGTGAAACTTGTATATTATATTCATACATTACATACAAACTCATATATTTCAGATGTTTATTTTGTTTAATTTTGATGATTACAAATGACAACAAATGAAAATCTCAAATTCATCATATCAGAAAATTAGAATATTACTGAAGACCAATAAAAACAAAGGATTTATAGAAATGTTGGCCAACTGAAAAGTATGAACATGAAAAGTATGAGCATGTACAGCACTCAGTATTTAGTTGGGCCTCCTTTGGCCTGTATTACTGCAGCAATGCGGCGTGGCATGGAGTCGATCAGTCTGTGGCACTGCTCAGGTGTTATGATAGCCCAGGTTGCTCTAATAGTGGCTTTTAGCTCTTCTGAATTGTTGGGTCTGGTGTATTGCATCTTCTTCTTCACAATACCCCATAGATTTTCTATGGGGTTAAGGTCAGGAGAGTTTGCTGGCCAATTAAGAACAGGGATACCATGGTCCTTCAACCAGGTACTGGTAGCTTTGGCACTGTGTGCAGGTGCCAAGTCCTGTTGGAAAATGAAATCTGCATCTCCAAAAAGTTGGTCAGCTGCAGGAAGCATGAAGTGCTCTAAAACTTCCTGGTATGTGGCTGCGTTGACCCTGGACCTCAGAAAACACAATGGACCAACACCAGCAGATGACATGGCACCCCAAACCATCACTGACTGTGGAAACTTTACACTGGACTTCAAGCAACGTGGATGAAGTGCCTCTCTTCTTTTCCTCCAGACTCTGGGACCTTGATTTCCAAAGGAAATGCAAAATTTACTTTCATCAGAGAACATGACTTTGGACCACTCACCAGCAGTCCAGTCCTGTTTCTCTTTAGCCCAGGCAAGACGCTTCTGACGCTGTCTGTGGTTCAAGAGTGGCTTGACACAAGGAATGCGACAGCAGAAACCCATGTCTTTCATACGTCTGTGTGTGGTGGTTCTTGAAGCACTCACTCCAGCTGCAGTCCACTCTTTGTGAATCTCCCCCACATTTTTGAATGGGTTTTGTTTCACAATCCTCTCCAGGGTGCGGTTATCTCTCTTGCTTGTACACTTTTTTCGACCACATCTTTTCCTTCCCTTCGCCTCTCTATTAATGTGCTTGGACACTGAGCTCTGTGAACAGCCAGCCTCTTTAGCGATGACCTTTTGTGTCTTGCCCTCCTTGTGCAAGGTGTCGATGGTCGTCTTTTGGACAACTGTCAAGTCAGCAGTCTTCCCCATGATTGTGTAGCCTATAGAACTAGACTGAAAGACCATTTAAAGGCTTTTGCAGGTGGTTTGAGTTAATTAGCTGATTAGAGGGTGGCACCAGGGGCCATCAATTTTGAACCTTTTCACAATATTCTAATTTTCTGATATGATGAATTTGAGATTTTCATTTGTTGTCATTTGTAATCATCAAAATTAAACAAAATAAACATCTGAAATATATGAGTTTGTATGTAATGTATGAATATAATATACAAGTTTCACTTTTTAAATGGAATTACTGAAATCAATCTACTTTTTCATGATATTCTAATTTTATGACCAGCACCTGTAGAATCCATCTTGTCTTTCTCCCGCCTCAGACCACCAAACAGCACAGAACTTATTTCCCCTTAATTACCAGACAATGCTGTTAGCCTGCAGGGGGTTGTCCCTGATCGAAACAGTGAGCTCAGCGGTAAGACTAAAGGAGGGGGGCTGTGTGTGCATGTAAACAACAGCTGGTGTAAAAATGCTAGATCAGTCACCAGGTCCAGACATCGAGTTTCTGACTGTTAAAGGTATAAAAGATGATCTTTTATTTCTGGGTGGATCATCTCAATAAGTGGTCCTCCTAATTGTCAATCATTCGGTTGGTATGTTTTCGAAAGGCCGTCCTACGTGCTCGCCCCGTTAGCTATCTTTTTCTGCGTATGTGGTGAACTACGGTTTCAGACAATCATTGAAGCAGAGAAGAAGAGAAAGGCCTCAAATGAGGCAGATATATCCCAGAACGTGGCCCGCTGCAGCACTGGGCGGTCTCTACCCAACAGCTGCGTCTTATAACAAATATGGCGCAGGCACCACGTGGAGGAGTTACGTGACCAATGGACCAAAAAGCACTGATCATCTGTCCAAACGGTCAGTTAACTGTGTTTGCTATAAAGTCCACTAAATAGTCCCCGCTGTATGTGGACACAGTTAGCTTGTATGAGCTATGAGAACAGCACAGTTTCAACAGGGACTGCACGAGGAGAAATGGGCTTGTGCATGCTCTCGCACACACATTTTTTGTTGTGGAGTGGGCGGGTCTAGGGATGTCCGATAATATCGACCGGCTGAGATTATTGGCTGATATTAGCATAATTATGTAATATCTGTCTATATCGTTATCGGATTTTCCTCCAATAATGAAAGGCTGATAATATAGATTTTGTGAAATATGTCGGAATTAGCGCTTCCGCCAAAAGGCAGCGCTCCTGGATGACATCTTTAAACCTGCCAAACAAATAAAAAAAGAAGAGGAAGTCGTCATGAAACTGCCCCGCCCGACTAACTCTGTAGCAGAAGGAAGATAATAAACGAAAGATGTCTGCGGTGTGGAACTTTCTCTAATTTTCAAGTGATGACTTGAAGTTTGCGATTTGCAATGAATGTGAGGTCCTTGTCATGTGTGCTGGAACCAAGACTTCATCCTTCAACACTTCGGATTTAACATCTCACTTAAAGCAGCACCACCCGGAGAAACAGCGTTTCTTCAGCAAAGTAAAGCCGAGCAACCTGGAAACAACTTGCGGAAAAAAGCAACACAGCTTTCTTTTAAAGACTCATGGTGGAAGATACAGGATTCAAAAAACTTCTCAAATTCCTCGAACCCTGCTTCCACATGCCAAGTCGCAGGTATTTCTCTGAAGCTGTTCACAATCGCTTTCATGGTGCTCAAGATCAACCACTCTATATCATTGCAACAACGGTTGAAGTGGGATGCCCAGACTATGCTGCAGTGTGTCGTTGATGAAATGTCTGATGCCAGAGCAGATCACTCAAACCAGGAGGATGCAAACCCACCATCAAACAAAGCCTGAAATGAGAGCCTGCAGGACATGTACCAAGAAATGCTTGCAGAGAATGACCCACAGCAAACTGCAGCAGGTGTAACTGCTACACAGGTGAGTTAATAGTTTATAAATAAGTAGAAACAGAAATAATTAAACATATTATTGTCAGGACTCAGGCTCTGCTGGCCTGCCTTTTTTCCTCTTTTTTCTCCACAGCTGACGGCAATTGACTGATGAGCTCTCGCCGCATGTTCAGCGGTGCTGGGCTGCACTATAAGATCTGCACTTTGACAGCAGGAGGACGCCAGAGTATTAACCGTTGTTGGTATGCTTCAGAGGCCTCAGTCTCCAGACTGATTCCACCCTTTTCTAAGCTCGTGCTCTTTGTGTCTCTCAGGTTTGCTGTGTTTTCTCCCGTGGTCCAAGCGAAGCAAAGCAGCCTCCAGCCTGAGCTCGTTTCAGGTCAGGCTGATCCTTCCTCTCTGGTTCCTGGAGATCCACTCGGCTCTTGGTCCGCCGAACCGGGCCGCGGAAGGACCCCCTCGGATCCGTCTGGTTCCCCCTGCTGTCTCAGGATTCGGCCAGCATCGCTGGAACCCAGCCGGCGCCCTCCTCCACCGGTCAGCTGTCGGAACCTCTTCCCCAGCAGAGCTAGGTCCATTCAGTTTCCCCCCCCCCCCCGGCCTTTCCCAAGGCCTAAGTGGTAAGCCGGCGCGCCGAACCTTTCTTCTTCTTTCTCCATTTGCCCTTCCTTCGCTAATTATTTTCTCCACCTTGTTTCCTATATTATTTCGCGTCCCGCTCGAGAGTTTCCCCTCGCGTACTCCTCTCCTGGTGATTGTTCCCTCGAGGAGTTACGGATTATTATTTACCATAAAATAAACTTTGATCTTTTCCTGTACACCTGAGTGTTATTCTCTGCATGTGGGTCAGACATCTCAGACCAACCATGACAGAAGAATACTCTGGCCAAACAGACCCAGCAGACACTTTAAGCAGGGCGTTAGACGCCCAACAGGATAAGATTCGGGGGTTAGAAACGGTAGTTTGTTCGATGCAGGATCAGTTTCGGAGCATCTCCGCTCAGCTTAATCTGCTGACGGCCGCGCTCACTGCCGGTCCTGATCCTACCGCTCCTGTTTCAGCCGCCCCCGCCATGCTAAACCCCGCTTCCGTCTCTGCGTCCGCTGATTCCCCTCCACTGATCCCTGAATCTTTCTCCCCCTGCCCCGAAAAATTCTCGGGGGACAGTGGGGATTGTGGAGGTTTTCTTTTTCAGTGCTCTTTAGTTTTCAACCAATCTCCTCAACGCTATGCTCAGGATTATGCCAAGATAGCTTTTATTTTACGTTTATTGACCGGGCGAGCATTAAGATGGGCCGAGTCCCGCTTTCCCGATTGTCAGAGTTTTGGTTATTCCTTCTCTGAGTTTATTAGTGAATTTAAGATGGTATTCGCTGCTGATTCAGATGAGGTACAGGATTCTCGTCGGCTTCTCGCCCTCAGGCAGCGAGGAAGGCGTATGACTGATTTTGCCATAGAGTTTCGCACGCTCGCGGCCGCCGCGGGCTGGGAACAACGTGCTTTAAAGACTGTGTTTTTTCAGTCTTTGGACGATCCGTTAAAGGACGAACTCTCTCGCCTGGAGGAACCGGCGACCCTAAATGACTTAATCTCTTTGACCATACGCTTAGACAACCGTATTAGGGGAAGAAGCCGGGGCAGAGCAGATAGGCCGCTTCCACCCAGGCCATTTATTCCGGATCGCCCTCCAACCCGATCCGCGGCCGCTCCTCCTTCTCCTCCGGAACCTATGCAGCTGGGCCGTATAAAGCTTTCCCCTGAGGAGAGACAGAAACGTATGGATGCAAGACTATGTATCTACTGCGCCTCCTCAGACCACATTATTAGCACCTGCCCTGAACGTCCAAAAGATCAGTCCCGCCGGCTGTAGCGGAGAAGCCGACGGGTCAATCCAAGATTTCTCCAACCTCTCCGCGACTTAGTCTACCCGCCTTGGTGGTTACTCCGCAGGAAACTTTTAAGTTATCCGCCCTGCTCGATTCGGGGTGCGACTTTAATTTAATTGACCAATCTTTTGTGCACCAGGCTCGACTTGAGACTGTTCCTACGGGTGCTCCTCTCAGGGTCTCCGCGTTAAATGGCGGAGCCCTCCCACTGATTACACACCAAACTAAGCCTCTTGAGCTAGTTGTCTCAGGTAATCACCGTGAACGGATTTCTTTTCTCGTGTTCCCCGTTCAGCATTCTCCGTTGGTTCTGGGCTTCTCTTGGTTGCAGTCGCATAACCCGCAGATTAACTGGACCGACCGCCGAGTTGAATCATGGTCGCCCAACTGTTTATCGCGTTGTTTGCATGCAGCCGTACCGACCAGCCC
>JARPUW010000075.1:648-91500 GCA_030533445.1 Cyprinodon diabolis | reverse complement strand
GTGCCAGAGAGGGAGAGCCAGTTGAGTCTTTGAATTCCATTCCATTTCAGCAACAGTGCCTTGTGTGCCAGAGAGGGGGAGCCCATTGAGTGTTTGAATTCCATTCCAAATCCAGCAGCAGTGCCTTGTGTGCCAGAGAGGGAGAGCACCTTGTGTTTTTGAATTCCATTCCATTCCAGCAGCTGCTCCTTGTGTGCCAGAGAGGGAGAGCACATTGAGTGTTTGAATTCCATTCCATTCCAGCAGCTGCGCCTTGTGTGCCAGAGAGGGAGAGCACGTTGAGTGTTTGAATTCCATTCCATTCCAGCAACAGTGCCTTGCGTGCCAGAGAGGGAGAGCACATTGAGTGTTTGAATTCCATTCCATTCCAGCAGCAGTGCCTTGTGTGCCAGAGAGGGAGAGCACCTTGTGTGTTTGAATTCCATTCCATTCCAGCAGCTGCGCCTTGTGTGCCAGAGAGGGAGAGCAGGTTGAATGTTTGAATTCCATTCCATTCCACAAGCACTGCCTTGTGTGCCAGAGAGGGAGAGCCAGTTGAGTCTTTGAATTCCATTCCATTTCAGCAACAGTGCCTTGTGTGCCAGAGATGGGGAGCACATTGAGTGTTTGAATTCCATTCCAAATCCAGCAGCAGTGCCTTGTGTGCCAGAGAGGGAGAGCACCTTGTGTTTTTGAATTCCATTCAATTCCAGCAGCTACTCCTTGTGTGCCAGAGAGGGAGAGCACATTGAGTGTTTGAATTCCATTCCATTCCAGCAGCAGTGCCTTGTGTGCCAGAGAGGGGGAGCACCTTGTGTGTTTGAATTCCATTCCATTCCAGCTGCAGTGCCTTGTGTGCCAGAGAGGGAGAGCAGGTTGAGTGTTTGAATTCCATTCCATTCCACAAGCACTGCCTTGTGTGCCAGAGAGGGAGAGCACATTGAGTGTTTGAATTCCATTCCATTCCAGCAGCAGTGCCTTGTGTGCCAGAGAGGGGGAGCACCTTGTGTGTTTGAATTCCATTCCATTCCAGCAGCTGCGCCTTGTGTGCCAGAGAGGGTGAGCACGTTGAGTGTTTGAATTCCATTCCATTCCAGCAGCAGTGCCTTGTGCGCCGGACAATGAGAGCACCTTGAGTTTTTGAATTCCATTCCATTCCAGCAGCAGTGCCTTGCATGCCAGAGAGGGAGAGCAGGTTGAGTGTTTGAATTCCATTCCATTCCACAAGCACTGCCTTGTGTGCCAGAGAGGGAGAGCCAGTTGAGTCTTTGAATTCCATTCCATTTCAGCAACAGTGCCTTGTGTGCCAGAGAGGGGGAGCCCATTGAGTGTTTGAATTCCATTCCAAAACCAGCAGCAGTGCCTTGTGTGCCAGAGAGGGAGAGCCAGTTGAGTCTTTGAATTCCATCCCATTTCAGCAACAATGCCTTGTGTGCCAGAGAGGGAGAGCACATTGAGTGTTTGAATTCCATTCCATTCCAGCAGCAGTGCCTTGTGTGCCAGGGAGGGAGAGCAGGTTGAGTGTTTGAATTCCATTCCATTCCACAAGCACTGCCTTGTGTGCCAGAGAGGGAGAGCCAGTTGAGTCTTTGAATTCCATTCCATTTCAGCAACAGTGCCTTGTGTGCCAGAGAGGGGGAGCACATTGAGTGTTTGAATTCCATTCCAAATCCAGCAGCAGTTCCTTGTGTGCCAGAGAGGGAGAGCACCTTGTGTTTTTGAATTCCATTCAATTCCAGCAGCTGCTCCTTGTGTGCCAGAGAGGGAGAGCACATTGAGTGTTTGAATTCCATTCCATTCCAGCAGCAGTGCCTTGTGTGCCAGAGAGGGGGAGCACCTTGTGTGTTTGAATTCCATTCCATTCCAGCAGCTGCGCCTTGTGTGCCAGAGAGGGTGAGCACGTTGAGTGTTTGAATTCCATTCCATTCCAGCAGCAGTGCCTTGTGCGCCGGAGAATGAGAGCACCTTGAGTTTTTGAATTCCATTCCATTCCAGCAGCAGTGCCTTGCATGCCAGAGAGGGAGAGCAGGTTGAGTGTTTGAATTCCATTCCATTCCACAAGCACTGCCTTGTGTGCCAGAGAGGGAGAGCCAGTTGAGTCTTTGAATTCCATTCCATTTCAGCAACAGTGCCTTGTGTGCCAGAGAGGGGGAGCCCATTGAGTGTTTGAATTCCATTCCAAAACCAGCAGCAGTGCCTTGTGTGCCAGAGAGGGAGAGCCAGTTGAGTCTTTGAATTCCATCCCATTTCAGCAACAATGCCTTGTGTGCCAGAGAGGGAGAGCACATTGAGTGTTTGAATTCCATTCCATTCCAGCAGCAGTGCCTTCTGTGCCAGAGAGGGAGAGCCAGTTGAGTGTTTGAATTCCATTCCATTCCAGCAGCATGGCCTTGTGTGCCAGAGAGGGAGAGCACATTGAGTGTTTTAATTCCATTCCAGCAGCAGTGCCTTGCCTGCCAGAGAGGGAGAACACGTTGAGTGTTAGAATTCCATTCCATTCCAGCAGCAGTGCCTTGTGTGCCAGAGAGGGAGACTAGGTTGAGTGTTTGAATTCCATTCCATTCCACAAGCACTGCCTTGTGTGCCAGAGAGGGAGAGCCAGTTGAGTCTTTGAATTCTATTCCATTTCAGCAACAGTGCCTTGTGTGCCAGAGAGGGGGAGCCCATTGAGTGTTTGAATTCCATTCCAAATCCAGCAGCAGTGCCTTGTGTGCCAGAGAGGGAGAGCACCTTGTGTTTTTGAATTCCATTCCATTCCAGCAGCTGCTCCTTGTGTGCCAGAGAGGGAGAGCACATTGAGTGTTTGAATTCCATTCCATTCCAGCAGCTGCGCCTTGTGTGCCAGAGAGGGAGAGCACGTTGAGTGTTTGAATTCCATTCCATTCCAGCAACAGTGCCTTGCGTGCCAGAGAGGGAGAGCACATTGAGTGTTTGAATTCCATTCCATTCCAGCAGCAGTGTCTTGTGTGCCAGAGAGGGAGAGCACATTGAGTGTTTGAATTCCATTCCATTCCAGCAGCTGCGCCTTGTGTGCCAGAGAGGGAGAGCAGGTTGAATGTTTGAATTCCATTCCATTCCACAAGCACTGCCTTGTGTGCCAGAGAGGGAGAGCCAGTTGAGTCTTTGAATTCCATTCCATTTCAGCAACAGTGCCTTGTGTGCCAGAGATGGGGAGCACATTGAGTGTTTGAATTCCATTCCAAATCCAGCAGCAGTGCCTTGTGTGCCAGAGAGGGAGAGCACCTTGTGTTTTTGAATTCCATTCAATTCCAGCAGCTACTCCTTGTGTGCCAGAGAGGGAGAGCACATTGAGTGTTTGAATTCCATTCCATTCCAGCAGCAGTGCCTTGTTTGCCAGAGAGGGGGAGCACCTTGTGTGTTTGAATTCCATTCCATTCCAGCTGCAGTGCCTTGTGTGCCAGAGAGGGAGAGCAGGTTGAGTGTTTGAATTCCATTCCATTCCACAAGCACTGCCTTGTGTGCCAGAGAGGGAGAGCACATTGAGTGTTTGAATTCCATTCCATTCCAGCAGCAGTGCCTTGTGTGCCAGAGAGGGGGAGCACCTTGTGTGTTTGAATTCCATTCCATTCCAGCAGCTGCGCCTTGTGTGCCAGAGAGGGTGAGCACGTTGAGTGTTTGAATTCCATTCCATTCCAGCAGCAGTGCCTTGTGCGCCGGACAATGAGAGCACCTTGAGTTTTTGAATTCCATTCCATTCCAGCAGCAGTGCCTTGCATGCCAGAGAGGGAGAGCAGGTTGAGTGTTTGAATTCCATTCCATTCCACAAGCACTGCCTTGTGTGCCAGAGAGGGAGAGCCAGTTGAGTCTTTGAATTCCATTCCATTTCAGCAACAGTGCCTTGTGTGCCAGAGAGGGGGAGCCCATTGAGTGTTTGAATTCCATTCCAAAACCAGCAGCAGTGCCTTGTGTGCCAGAGAGGGAGAGCCAGTTGAGTCTTTGAATTCCATCCCATTTCAGCAACAATGCCTTGTGTGCCAGAGAGGGAGAGCACATTGAGTGTTTGAATTCCATTCCATTCCAGCAGCTGCGCCTTGTGTGCCAGAGAGGGTGAGCACGTTGAGTGTTTGAATTCCATTCCATTCCAGCAGCAGTGCCTTGTGCGCCGGAGAATGAGAGCACCTTGAGTTTTTGAATTCCATTCCATTCCAGCAGCAGTGCCTTGCATGCCAGAGAGGGAGAGCAGGTTGAGTGTTTGAATTCCATTCCATTCCACAAGCACTGCCTTGTGTGCCAGAGAGGGAGAGCCAGTTGAGTCTTTGAATTCCATTCCATTTCAGCAACAGTGCCTTGTGTGCCAGAGAGGGGGAGCCCATTGAGTGTTTGAATTCCATTCCAAAACCAGCAGCAGTGCCTTGTGTGCCAGAGAGGGAGAGCCAGTTGGGTCTTTGAATTCCATCCCATTTCAGCAACAATGCCTTGTGTGCCAGAGAGGGAGAGCACATTGAGTGTTTGAATTCCATTCCATTCCAGCAGCAGTGCCTTCTGTGCCAGAGAGGGAGAGCCAGTTGAGTGTTTGAATTCCATTCCATTCCAGCAGCATGGCCTTGTGTGCCAGAGAGGGAGAGCACATTGAGTGTTTTAATTCCATTCCAGCAGCAGTGCCTTGCCTGCCAGAGAGGGAGAACACGTTGAGTGTTAGAATTCCATTCCATTCCAGCAGCAGTGCCTTGTGTGCCAGAGAGGGAGACTAGGTTGAGTGTTTGAATTCCATTCCATTCCACAAGCACTGCCTTGTGTGCCAGAGAGGGAGAGCCAGTTGAGTCTTTGAATTCTATTCCATTTCAGCAACAGTGCCTTGTGTGCCAGAGAGGGGGAGCCCATTGAGTGTTTGAATTCCATTCCAAATCCAGCAGCAGTGCCTTGTGTGCCAGAGAGGGAGAGCACCTTGTGTTTTTGAATTCCATTCCATTCCAGCAGCTGCTCCTTGTGTGCCAGAGAGGGAGAGCACATTGAGTGTTTGAATTCCATTCCATTCCAGCAGCTGCGCCTTGTGTGCCAGAGAGGGAGAGCACGTTGAGTGTTTGAATTCCATTCCATTCCAGCAACAGTGCCTTGCGTGCCAGAGAGGGAGAGCACATTGAGTGTTTGAATTCCATTCCATTCCAGCAGCAGTGCCTTGTGTGCCAGAGAGGGAGAGCACCTTGTGTGTTTGAATTCCATTCCATTCCAGCAGCTGCGCCTTGTGTGCCAGAGAGGGAGAGCAGGTTGAATGTTTGAATTCCATTCCATTCCACAAGCACTGCCTTGTGTGCCAGAGAGGGAGAGCCAGTTGAGTCTTTGAATTCCATTCCATTTCAGCAACAGTGCCTTGTGTGCCAGAGATGGGGAGCACATTGAGTGTTTGAATTCCATTCCAAATCCAGCAGCAGTGCCTTGTGTGCCAGAGAGGGAGAGCACCTTGTGTTTTTGAATTCCATTCAATTCCAGCAGCTACTCCTTGTGTGCCAGAGAGGGAGAGCACATTGAGTGTTTGAATTCCATTCCATTCCAGCAGCAGTGCCTTGTGTGCCAGAGAGGGGGAGCACCTTGTGTGTTTGAATTCCATTCCATTCCAGCTGCAGTGCCTTGTGTGCCAGAGAGGGAGAGCAGGTTGAGTGTTTGAATTCCATTCCATTCCACAAGCACTGCCTTGTGTGCCAGAGATGGAGAGCCAGTTGAGTGTTTGAATTCCATTCCATTCCAGCAGCATGGCCTTGTGAGTGTTTTAATTCCATTCCAGCAGCAGTGCCTTGCCTGCTAGAGAGGGAGAACACGTTGAGTGTTAGAATTCCATTCCATTCCAGCAGCAGTGCCTTGTGTGCCAGAGAGGGAGACTAGGTTGAGTGTTTGAATTCCATTCCATTCCACAAGCACTGCCTTGTGTGCCAGAGAGGGAGAGCCAGTTGAGTCTTTGAATTCTATTCCATTTCAGCAACAGTGCCTTGTGTGCCAGAGAGGGGGAGCCCATTGAGTGTTTGAATTCCATTCCAAATCCAGCAGCAGTGCCTTGTGTGCCAGAGAGGGAGAGCACCTTGTGTTTTTGAATTCCATTCCATTCCAGCAGCTGCTCCTTGTGTGCCAGAGAGGGAGAGCACATTGAGTGTTTGAATTCCATTCCATTCCAGCAGCTGCGCCTTGTGTGCCAGAGAGGGAGAGCACGTTGAGTGTTTGAATTCCATTCCATTCCAGCAACAGTGCCTTGCGTGCCAGAGAGGGAGAGCACATTGAGTGTTTGAATTCCATTCCATTCCAGCAGCAGTGCCTTGTGTGCCAGAGAGGGAGAGCACCTTGTGTGTTTGAATTCCATTCCATTCCAGCAGCTGCGCCTTGTGTGCCAGAGAGGGAGAGCAGGTTGAATGTTTGAATTCCATTCCATTCCACAAGCACTGCCTTGTGTGCCAGAGAGGGAGAGCCAGTTGAGTCTTTGAATTCCATTCCATTTCAGCAACAGTGCCTTGTGTGCCAGAGATGGGGAGCACATTGAGTGTTTGAATTCCATTCCAAATCCAGCAGCAGTGCCTTGTGTGCCAGAGAGGGAGAGCACCTTGTGTTTTTGAATTCCATTCAATTCCAGCAGCTACTCCTTGTGTGCCAGAGAGGGAGAGCACATTGAGTGTTTGAATTCCATTCCATTCCAGCAGCAGTGCCTTGTGTGCCAGAGAGGGGGAGCACCTTGTGTGTTTGAATTCCATTCCATTCCAGCTGCAGTGCCTTGTGTGCCAGAGAGGGAGAGCAGGTTGAGTGTTTGAATTCCATTCCATTCCACAAGCACTGCCTTGTGTGCCAGAGATGGAGAGCCAGTTGAGTGTTTGAATTCCATTCCATTCCAGCAGCATGGCCTTGTGAGTGTTTTAATTCCATTCCAGCAGCAGTGCCTTGCCTGCTAGAGAGGGAGAACACGTTGAGTGTTAGAATTCCATTCCATTCCAGCAGCAGTGCCTTGTGTGCCAGAGAGGGAGACTAGGTTGAGTGTTTGAATTCCATTCCATTTCACAAGCACTGCCTTGTGTGCCAGAGAGTGAGAGCCAGTTGAGTCTTTGAATTCCATTCCATTTCAGCAACAGTGCCTTGTGTGCCAGAGAGGGGGAGCCCATTGAGTGTTTGAATTCCATTCCAAATCCAGCAGCAGTGCCTTGTGTGCCAGAGAGGGAGAGCACCTTGTGTTTTTGAATTCCATTCCATTCCAGCAGCTGCTCCTTGTGTGCCAGAGAGGGAGAGCACATTGAGTGTTTGAATTCCATTCCATTCCAGCAGCTGCTCCTTGTGTGCCAGAGAGGGAGAGCACGTTGAGTGTTTGAATTCCATTCCATTCCAGCAACAGTGCCTTGCGTGCCAGAGAGGGAGAGCACATTGAGTGTTTGAATTCCATTCCATTCCAGCAGCAGTGCCTTGTGTGCCAGAGAGGGAGAGCACATTGAGTGTTTGAATTCCATTCCAAATCCAGCAGCAGTGCCTTGTGTGCCAGAGAGGGAGAGCAGGTTGAGTGTTTGAATTCCATTCCATTCCACAAGCACTGCCTTGTGTGCCAGAGAGGGAGAGCCAGTTGAGTCTTTGAATTCCATTCCATTTCAGCAACAGTGCCTTGTGTGCCAGAGAGGGGGAGCACCTTGTGTGTTTGAATTCCATTCCATTCCAGCAGCAGTGCCTTGTATGCCAGAGAGGGAGAGCAGGTTGAGTGTTTGAATTATATTCAATTCCACAAGCACTGCCTTGTGTGCCAGAGAGGGTGAGCATGTTGAGTGTTTGAATTCCATTCCATTCCAGCAGCAGTGCCTTGTGCGCCGGAGAATGAGAGCACCTTGAGTTTTTGAATTCCATTCCATTCCAGCAGCAGTGCCTTGCATGCCAGAGAGGTAGAACATGTTGAGTGTTAGAATTCCATTCCATTCCAGCAGCAGTGCCTTTTGTGCCAGAGAGGGAGAGCAGGTTGAGTGTTTGAATTCCATTCCATTCCACAAGCACTGCCTTGTGTGCCAGAGAGGGAGAGCCAGTTGAGTCTTTGAATTCCATTCCATTTCAGCAACAGTGCCTTGTGTGCCAGAGAGGGGGAGCACGTTGAGTGTTTGAACTCCATTCCATTCCAGCAGCAGTGCCTTGTGTGCCAGAGAGGGAGAGCATGTTGAGTGTTTGAATTCCATTCCAGCAGCAGTGCCTTGTGTGCCAGAGAGGGAGAGCACGTTGATCATTGAATTCCATTCCAGCAGCAGTGCCTTGTGTGCCTGAGAATTAGAGCACTTTGAGTGTTTGAATTCCATTCCATTCCAGCAGCAGTTTCTTGTGCGCCAGAGAGGGAGAGCACGTTGAGTGTTTGAATTCCATTCCATTCCAGCAGCAGTGCCTTGTGTGCCAGAGAGGGAGAGCACGTTGAGTGTTTGAATTCCATTCCGTTCCAGCAGCAATGCATTGTGGGCCATAGAGGGAGAGCATGTTGAGTGTTTGAATTCCATTCCATTCCAGCAGCAGTGGTTGTGTGCAAGAGAGGGAGAGCACATTGAGTGTATGAATTCCACTCCATTCCAGTAGCAGTGCCTTGTGTGCCAGAGAGGGAGAGCACGTTGAGTGTTTGAATTCCATTCCATTCCAGCAGCAGTGCCTTGTGTGCCAGAGAGGGAGAGCACATTGAGTGTTTGAATACCATTCCATTCCAGCAGCAGTGCCTTGTGTGCCAGAGAATGAGAGCACCTTGAGTGTTTGAATTCCATTCCATTCCAGCAGCAGTGCCTTGTGTGCCAGAGAGGGAGAGCCAGTTGAGTGTTTGAATTCCATTCCATTCCAGCAGCATGGCCTTGTGTGCAAGAGAGGGAGAGCACAGTGAGTGTTTGAATTCCATTCCAGCAGCAGTTTCTTGTGTGCCAGAGAGGGAGAGCACATTGGGTGTTGGAATTAAATTCCTTTCCAGCAGCAGTGCCTTGTGTGCCTTAGAATGAGAGCACCTTGAGTGTTTGAATTCCATTCCATTCCAGCAGCAGTGCCTTGCATGCCAGAGAGGGAGAACACGTTGAGTGTTAGAATTCCATTCCATTCCAGCAGCAGTGCCTTGTGTGCCAGAGAGGGAGAACAGGTTGAGTGTTTGAATTCCATTCCATTCCACAAGCACTTCCTTGTGTGCCAGAGAGGGAGAGCCAGTTGAGTCTTTGAATTCCATTCCATTTCAGCAACAGTGCCTTGTGTGCCAGAGAGGGGGAGCACGTTGAGTGTTTGAATTCCATTCCATTCCAGCAGCAGTGCCTTGTGTGCCAGAGAGGGAGAGCACCTTGTGTGTTTGAATTCCATTCCATTCCAGCAGCTGCGCCTTGTGTGCCAGAGAGGGAGAGCAGGTTGAATGTTTGAATTCCATTCCATTCCACAAGCACTGCCTTGTGTGCCAGAGAGGGAGAGCCAGTTGAGTCTTTGAATTCCATTCCATTTCAGCAACAGTGCCTTGTGTGCCAGAGATGGGGAGCACATTGAGGATTTGAATTCCATTCCAAATCCAGCAGCAGTGCCTTGTGTGCCAGAGAGGGAGAGCACCTTGTGTTTTTGAATTCCATTCAATTCCAGCAGCTACTCCTTGTGTGCCAGAGAGGGAGAGCACATTGAGTGTTTGAATTCCATTCCATTCCAGCAGCAGTGCCTTGTGTGCCAGAGAGGGGGAGCACCTTGTGTGTTTGAATTCCATTGAATTCCAGCTGCAGTGCCTTGTGTGCCAGAGAGGGAGAGCAGGTTGAGTGTTTGAATTCCATTCCATTCCACAAGCACTGCCTTGTGTGCCAGAGAGGGAGAGCACATTGAGTGTTTGAATTCCATTCCATTCCAGCAGCAGTGCCTTGTGTGCCAGAGAGGGGGAGCACCTTGTGTGTTTGAATTCCATTCCATTCCAGCAGCTGCGCCTTGTGTGCCAGAGAGGGTGAGCACGTTGAGTGTTTGAATTCCATTCCATTCCAGCAGCAGTGCCTTGTGCGCCGGAGAATGAGAGCACCTTGAGTTTTTGAATTCCATTCCATTCCAGCAGCAGTGCCTTGCATGCCAGAGAGGGAGAGCAGGTTGAGTGTTTGAATTCCATTCCATTCCACAAGCACTGCCTTGTGTGCCAGAGAGGGAGAGCCAGTTGAGTCTTTGAATTCCATTCCATTTCAGCAACAGTGCCTTGTGTGCCAGAGAGGGGGAGCCCATTGAGTGTTTGAATTCCATTCCAAAACCAGCAGCAGTGCCTTGTGTGCCAGAGAGGGAGAGCCAGTTGAGTCTTTGAATTCCATCCCATTTCAGCAACAATGCCTTGTGTGCCAGAGAGGGAGAGCACATTGAGTGTTTGAATTCCATTCCATTCCAGCAGCAGTGCCTTGTGTGCCAGGGAGGGAGAGCAGGTTGAGTGTTTGAATTCCATTCCATTCCACAAGCACTGCCTTGTGTGCCAGAGAGGGAGAGCCAGTTGAGTCTTTGAATTCCATTCCATTTCAGCAACAGTGCCTTGTGTGCCAGAGAGGGAGAGCACCTTGTGTTTTTGAATTCCATTCAATTCCAGCAGCTGCTCCTTGTGTGCCAGAGAGGGAGAGCACATTGAGTGTTTGAATTCCATTCCATTCCAGCAGCAGTGCCTTGTGTGCCAGAGAGGGGGAGCACCTTGTGTGTTTGAATTCCATTCCATTCCAGCAGCTGCGCCTTGTGTGCCAGAGAGGGTGAGCACGTTGAGTGTTTGAATTCCATTCCATTCCAGCAGCAGTGCCTTGTGCGCCGGAGAATGAGAGCACCTTGAGTTTTTGAATTCCATTCCATTCCAGCAGCAGTGCCTTGCATGCCAGAGAGGGAGAGCAGGTTGAGTGTTTGAATTCCATTCCATTCCACAAGCACTGCCTTGTGTGCCAGAGAGGGAGAGCCAGTTGAGTCTTTGAATTCCATCCCATTTCAGCAACAATGCCTTGTGTGCCAGAGAGGGAGAGCACATTGAGTGTTTGAATTCCATTCCATTCCAGCAGCAGTGCCTTCTGTGCCAGAGAGGGAGAGCCAGTTGAGTGTTTGAATTCCATTCCATTCCAGCAGCATGGCCTTGTGTGCCAGAGAGGGAGAGCACATTGAGTGTTTTAATTCCATTCCAGCAGCAGTGCCTTGCCTGCCAGAGAGGGAGAACACGTTGAGTGTTAGAATTCCATTCCATTCCAGCAGCAGTGCCTTGTGTGCCAGAGAGGGAGACTAGGTTGAGTGTTTGAATTCCATTCCATTCCACAAGCACTGCCTTGTGTGCCAGAGAGGGAGAGCCAGTTGAGTCTTTGAATTCTATTCCATTTCAGCAACAGTGCCTTGTGTGCCAGAGAGGGGGAGCCCATTGAGTGTTTGAATTCCATTCCAAATCCAGCAGCAGTGCCTTGTGTGCCAGAGAGGGAGAGCACCTTGTGTTTTTGAATTCCATTCCATTCCAGCAGCTGCTCCTTGTGTGCCAGAGAGGGAGAGCACATTGAGTGTTTGAATTCCATTCCATTCCAGCAGCTGCGCCTTGTGTGCCAGAGAGGGAGAGCACGTTGAGTGTTTGAATTCCATTCCATTCCAGCAACAGTGCCTTGCGTGCCAGAGAGGGAGAGCACATTGAGTGTTTGAATTCCATTCCATTCCAGCAGCAGTGCCTTGTGTGCCAGAGAGGGAGAGCACCTTGTGTGTTTGAATTCCATTCCATTCCAGCAGCTGCGCCTTGTGTGCCAGAGAGGGAGAGCAGGTTGAATGTTTGAATTCCATTCCATTCCACAAGCACTGCCTTGTGTGCCAGAGAGGGAGAGCCAGTTGAGTCTTTGAATTCCATTCCATTTCAGCAACAGTGCCTTGTGTGCCAGAGATGGGGAGCACATTGAGTGTTTGAATTCCATTCCAAATCCAGCAGCAGTGCCTTGTGTGCCAGAGAGGGAGAGCACCTTGTGTTTTTGAATTCCATTCAATTCCAGCAGCTACTCCTTGTGTGCCAGAAAGGGAGAGCACATTGAGTGTTTGAATTCCATTCCATTCCAGCAGCAGTGCCTTGTGTGCCAGAGAGGGGGAGCACCTTGTGTGTTTGAATTCCATTCCATTCCAGCTGCAGTGCCTTGTGTGCCAGAGAGGGAGAGCAGGTTGAGTGTTTGAATTCCATTCCATTCCACAAGCACTGCCTTGTGTGCCAGAGAGGGAGAGCCAGTTGAGTGTTTGAATTCCATTCCATTCCAGCAGCATGGCCTTGTGAGTGTTTTAATTCCATTCCAGCAGCAGTGCCTTGCCTGCTAGAGAGGGAGAACACGTTGAGTGTTAGAATTCCATTCCATTCCAGCAGCAGTGCCTTGTGTGCCAGAGAGGGAGACTAGGTTGAGTGTTTGAATTCCATTCCATTTCACAAGCACTGCCTTGTGTGCCAGAGAGTGAGAGCCAGTTGAGTCTTTGAATTCCATTCCATTTCAGCAACAGTGCCTTGTGTGCCAGAGAGGGGGAGCCCATTGAGTGTTTGAATTCCATTCCAAATCCAGCAGCAGTGCCTTGTGTGCCAGAGAGGGAGAGCACCTTGTGTTTTTGAATTCCATTCCATTCCAGCAGCTGCTCCTTGTGTGCCAGAGAGGGAGAGCACATTGAGTGTTTGAATTCCATTCCATTCCAGCAGCTGCTCCTTGTGTGCCAGAGAGGGAGAGCACGTTGAGTGTTTGAATTCCATTCCATTCCAGCAACAGTGCCTTGCGTGCCAGAGAGGGAGAGCACATTGAGTGTTTGAATTCCATTCCATTCCAGCAGCAGTGCCTTGTGTGCCAGAGAGGGAGAGCACATTGAGTGTTTGAATTCCATTCCAAATCCAGCAGCAGTGCCTTGTGTGCCAGAGAGGGAGAGCAGTTTGAGTGTTTGAATTCCATTCCATTCCACAAGCACTGCCTTGTGTGCCAGAGAGGGAGAGCCAGTTGAGTCTTTGAATTCCATTCCATTTCAGCAACAGTGCCTTGTGTGCCAGAGAGGGGGAGCACCTTGTGTGTTTGAATTCCATTCCATTCCAGCAGCAGTGCCTTGTATGCCAGAGAGGGAGAGCAGGTTGAGTGTTTGAATTATATTCCATTCCACAAGCACTGCCTTGTGTGCCAGAGAGGGTGAGCATGTTGAGTGTTTGAATTCCATTCCATTCCAGCAGCAGTGCCTTGTGCGCCGGAGAATGAGAGCACCTTGAGTTTTTGAATTCCATTCCATTCCAGCAGCAGTGCCTTGCATGCCAGAGAGGTAGAACATGTTGAGTGTTAGAATTCCATTCCATTCCAGCAGCAGTGCCTTTTGTGCCAGAGAGGGAGAGCAGGTTGAGTGTTTGAATTCCATTCCATTCCACAAGCACTGCCTTGTGTGCCAGAGAGGGAGAGCCAGTTGAGTCTTTGAATTCCATTCCATTTCAGCAACAGTGCCTTGTGTGCCAGAGAGGGGGAGCACGTTGAGTGTTTGAACTCCATTCCATTCCAGCAGCAGTGCCTTGTGTGCCAGAGAGGGAGAGCATGTTGAGTGTTTGAATTCCATTCCAGCAGCAGTGCCTTGTGTGCCAGAGAGGGAGAGCACGTTGATCATTGAATTCCATTCCAGCAGCAGTGCCTTGTGTGCCAGAGAATTAGAGCACTTTGAGTGTTTGAATTCCATTCCATTCCAGCAGCAGTTTCTTGTGTGCCAGAGAGGGAGAGCACGTTGAGTGTTTGAATTCCATTCCATTCCAGCAGCAGTGCCTTGTGTGCCAGAGAGGGAGAGCACATTGAGTGTTTGAATTCCATTCCATTCCAGCAGCAGTGCCTTGTGTGCAAGAGATGGAGAGCAGGTTGAGTGTTTGAATTCCATTCCAGCAGCAGTGCCTTGTGTGCCAGAGAATGAGAGCACGTTGAGTGTTTGAATTCCATTCCATTCCAGTAGCAGTGCCTTGTGCACCAGAGAGGGAGAGCCAGTTGAGTGTTTGAATTCCATTCCATTCCAGCAGCAGTGCCTTGTGTGCCAGAGAGGGAGAGCACGTTGAGTGTTTGAATTCCATTCCGTTCCAGCAGCAATGCATTGTGGGCCAGAGAGGGAGAGCATGTTGAGTGTTTGAATTCCATTCCATTCCAGCAGCAGTGGTTGTGTGCAAGAGAGGGAGAGCACATTGAGTGTATGAATTCCACTCCATTCCAGTAGCAGTGCCTTGTGTGCCAGAGAGGGAGAGCACGTTGAGTGTTTGAATTCCATTCCATTCCAGCAGCAGTGCCTTGTGTGCCAGAGAGGGAGAGCACATTGAGTGTTTGAATACCATTCCATTCCAGCAGCAGTGCCTTGTGTGCCAGAGAATGAGAGCACCTTGAGTGTTTGAATTCCATTCCATTCCAGCAGCAGTGCCTTGTGTGCCAGAGAGGGAGAGCCAGTTGAGTGTTTGAATTCCATTCCATTCCAGCAGCATGGCCTTGTGTGCAAGAGAGGGAGAGCACAGTGAGTGTTTGAATCCCATTCCAGCAGCAGTTTCTTGTGTGCCAGAGAGGGAGAGCACATTGGGTGTTGGAATTAAATTCCTTTCCAGCAGCAGTGCCTTGTGTGCCTTAGAATGAGAGCACCTTGAGTGTTTGAATTCCATTCCATTCCAGCAGCAGTGCCTTGCATGCCAGAGAGGGAGAACACGTTGAGTGTTAGAATTCCATTCCATTCCAGCAGCAGTGCCTTGTGTGCCAGAGAGGGAGAACAGGTTGAGTGTTTGAATTCCATTCCATTCCACAAGCACTTCCTTGTGTGCCAGAGAGGGAGAGCCAGTTGAGTCTTTGAATTCCATTCCATTTCAGCAACAGTGCCTTGTGTGCCAGAGAGGGGGAGCACGTTGAGTGTTTGAATTCCATTCCATTCCAGCAGCAGTGCCTTGTGTGCCAGAGAGGGAGAGCACCTTGTGTGTTTGAATTCCATTCCATTCCAGCAGCTGCGCCTTGTGTGCCAGAGAGGGAGAGCAGGTTGAATGTTTGAATTCCATTCCATTCCACAAGCACTGCCTTGTGTGCCAGAGAGGGAGAGACAGTTGAGTCTTTGAATTCCATTCCATTTCAGCAACAGTGCCTTGTGTGCCAGAGATGGGGAGCACATTGAGTGTTTGAATTCCATTCCAAATCCAGCAGCAGTGCCTTGTGTGCCAGAGAGGGAGAGCACCTTGTGTTTTTGAATTCCATTCAATTCCAGCAGCTACTCCTTGTGTGCCAGAGAGGGAGAGCACATTGAGTGTTTGAATTCCATTCCATTCCAGCAGCAGTGCCTTGTGTGCCAGAGAGGGGGAGCACCTTGTGTGTTTGAATTCCATTGAATTCCAGCTGCAGTGCCTTGTGTGCCAGAGAGGGAGAGCAGGTTGAGTGTTTGAATTCCATTCCATTCCACAAGCACTGCCTTGTGTGCCAGAGAGGGAGAGCACATTGAGTGTTTGAATTCCATTCCATTCCAGCAGCAGTGCCTTGTGTGCCAGAGAGGGGGAGCACCTTGTGTGTTTGAATTCCATTCCATTCCAGCAGCTGCGCCTTGTGTGCCAGAGAGGGTGAGCACGTTGAGTGTTTGAATTCCATTCCATTCCAGCAGCAGTGCCTTGTGCGCCGGAGAATGAGAGCACCTTGAGTTTTTGAATTCCATTCCATTCCAGCAGCAGTGCCTTGCATGCCAGAGAGGGAGAGCAGGTTGAGTGTTTGAATTCCATTCCATTCCACAAGCACTGCCTTGTGTGCCAGAGAGGGAGAGCCAGTTGAGTCTTTGAATTCCATTCCATTTCAGCAACAGTGCCTTGTGTGCCAGAGAGGGGGAGCCCATTGAGTGTTTGAATTCCATTCCAAAACCAGCAGCAGTGCCTTGTGTGCCAGAGAGGGAGAGCCAGTTGAGTCTTTGAATTCCATCCCATTTCAGCAACAATGCCTTGTGTGCCAGAGAGGGAGAGCACATTGAGTGTTTGAATTCCATTCCATTCCAGCAGCAGTGCCTTCTGTGCCAGAGAGGGAGAGCCAGTTGAGTGTTTGAATTCCATTCCATTCCAGCAGCATGGCCTTGTGTGCCAGAGAGGGAGAGCACATTGAGTGTTTTAATTCCATTCCAGCAGCAGTGCCTTGCCTGCCAGAGAGGGAGAACACGTTGAGTGTTAGAATTCCATTCCATTCCAGCAGCAGTGCCTTGTGTGCCAGAGAGGGAGACTAGGTTGAGTGTTTGAATTCCATTCCATTCCACAAGCACTGCCTTGTGTGCCAGAGAGGGAGAGCCAGTTGAGTCTTTGAATTCCATTCCATTTCAGCAACAGTGCCTTGTGTGCCAGAGAGGGGGAGCCCATTGAGTGTTTGAATTCCATTCCAAATCCAGCAGCAGTGCCTTGTGTGCCAGAGAGGGAGAGCACCTTGTGTTTTTGAATTCCATTCCATTCCAGCAGCTGCTCCTTGTGTGCCAGAGAGGGAGAGCACATTGAGTGTTTGAATTCCATTCCATTCCAGCAGCTGCGCCTTGTGTGCCAGAGAGGGAGAGCACGTTGAGTGTTTGAATTCCATTCCATTCCAGCAACAGTGCCTTGCGTGCCAGAGAGGGAGAGCAGGTTGAGTGTTTGAATTCCATTCCATTCCACAAGCACTGCCTTGTGTGCCAGAGAGGGAGAGCACATTGAGTGTTTGAATTCCATTCCATTCCAGCAGCAGTGCCTTGTGTGCCAGAGAGGGGGAGCACCTTGTGTGTTTGAATTCCATTCCATTCCAGCAGCTGCGCCTTGTGTGCCAGAGAGGGTGAGCACGTTGAGTGTTTGAATTCCATTCCATTCCAGCAGCAGTGCCTTGTGCGCCGGACAATGAGAGCACCTTGAGTTTTTGAATTCCATTCCATTCCAGCAGCAGTGCCTTGCATGCCAGAGAGGGAGAGCAGGTTGAGTGTTTGAATTCCATTCCATTCCACAAGCACTGCCTTGTGTGCCAGAGAGGGAGAGCCAGTTGAGTCTTTGAATTCCATTCCATTTCAGCAACAGTGCCTTGTGTGCCAGAGAGGGGGAGCCCATTGAGTGTTTGAATTCCATTCCAAAACCAGTAGCAGTGCCTTGTGTGCCAGAGAGGGAGAGCCAGTTGAGTCTTTGAATTCCATCCCATTTCAGCAACAATGCCTTGTGTGCCAGAGAGGGAGAGCACATTGAGTGTTTGAATTCCATTCCAGCAGCAGTGCCTTGTGTGCCAGGGAGGGAGAGCAGGTTGAGTGTTTGAATTCCATTCCATTCCACAAGCACTGCCTTGTGTGCCAGAGAGGGAGAGCCAGTTGAGTCTTTGAATTCCATTCCATTTCAGCAACAGTGCCTTGTGTGCCAGAGAGGGAGAGCACCTTGTGTTTTTGAATTCCATTCAATTCCAGCAGCTGCTCCTTGTGTGCCAGAGAGGGAGAGCACATTGAGTGTTTGAATTCCATTCCATTCCAGCAGCAGTGCCTTGTGTGCCAGAGAGGGGGAGCACCTTGTGTGTTTGAATTCCATTCCATTCCAGCAGCTGCGCCTTGTGTGCCAGAGAGGGTGAGCACGTTGAGTGTTTGAATTCCATTCCATTCCAGCAGCAGTGCCTTGTGCGCCGGAGAATGAGAGCACCTTGAGTTTTTGAATTCCATTCCATTCCAGCAGCAGTGCCTTGCATGCCAGAGAGGGAGAGCAGGTTGAGTGTTTGAATTCCATTCCATTCCACAAGCACTGCCTTGTGTGCCAGAGAGGGAGAGCCAGTTGAGTCTTTGAATTCCATTCCATTTCAGCAACATTGCCTTGTGTGCCAGAGAGGGGGAGCCCATTGAGTGTTTGAATTCCATTCCAAAACCAGCAGCAGTGCCTTGTGTGCCAGAGAGGGAGAGCCAGTTGAGTCTTTGAATTCCATCCCATTTCAGCAACAATGCCTTGTGTGCCAGAGAGGGAGAGCACATTGAGTGTTTGAATTCCATTCCATTCCAGCAGCAGTGCCTTCTGTGCCAGAGAGGGAGAGCCAGTTGAGTGTTTGAATTCCATTCCATTCCAGCAGCATGGCCTTGTGTGCCAGAGAGGGAGAGCACATTGAGTGTTTTAATTCCATTCCAGCAGCAGTGCCTTGCCTGCCAGAGAGGGAGAACACGTTGAGTGTTAGAATTCCATTCCATTCCAGCAGCAGTGCCTTGTGTGCCAGAGAGGGAGACTAGGTTGAGTGTTTGAATTCCATTCCATTCCACAAGCACTGCCTTGTGTGCCAGAGAGGGAGAGCCAGTTGAGTCTTTGAATTCCATTCCATTTCAGCAACAGTGCCTTGTGTGCCAGAGAGGGGGAGCCCATTGAGTGTTTGAATTCCATTCCAAATCCAGCAGCAGTGCCTTGTGTGCCAGAGAGGGAGAGCACATTGAGTGTTTGAATTCCATTCCATTCCAGCAGCTGCGCCTTGTGTGCCAGAGAGGGAGAGCACGTTGAGTGTTTGAATTCCATTCCATTCCAGCAACAGTGCCTTGCGTGCCAGAGAGGGAGAGCACATTGAGTGTTTGAATTCCATTCCATTCCAGCAGCAGTGCCTTGTGTGCCAGAGAGGGAGAGCACCTTGTGTGTTTGAATTCCATTCCATTCCAGCAGCTGCGCCTTGTGTGCCAGAGAGGGAGAGCAGGTTGAATGTTTGAATTCCATTCCATTCCACAAGCACTGCCTTGTGTGCCAGAGAGGGAGAGCCAGTTGAGTCTTTGAATTCCATTCCATTTCAGCAACAGTGCCTTGTGTGCCAGAGATGGGGAGCACATTGAGTGTTTGAATTCCATTCCAAATCCAGCAGCAGTGCCTTGTGTGCCAGAGAGGGAGAGCACCTTGTGTTTTTGAATTCCATTCAATTCCAGCAGCTACTCCTTGTGTGCCAGAGAGGGAGAGCACATTGAGTGTTTGAATTCAATTCCATTCCAGCAGCAGTGCCTTGTGTGCCAGAGAGGGGGAGCACCTTGTGTGTTTGAATTCCATTCCATTCCAGCTGCAGTGCCTTGTGTGCCAGAGAGGGAGAGCAGGTTGAGTGTTTGAATTCCATTCCATTCCACAAGCACTGCCTTGTGTGCCAGAGAGGGAGAGCCAGTTGAGTGTTTGAATTCCATTCCATTCCAGCAGCATGGCCTTGTGAGTGTTTTAATTCCATTCCAGCAGCAGTGCCTTGCCTGCCAGAGAGGGAGAACACGTTGAGTGTTAGAATTCCATTCCATTCCAGCAGCAGTGCCTTGTGTGCCAGAGAGGGAGACTAGGTTGAGTGTTTGAATTCCATTCCATTTCACAAGCACTGCCTTGTGTGCCAGAGAGTGAGAGCCAGTTGAGTCTTTGAATTCCATTCCATTTCAGCAACAGTGCCTTGTGTGCCAGAGAGGGGGAGCCCATTGAGTGTTTGAATTCCATTCCAAATCCAGCAGCAGTGCCTTGTGTGCCAGAGAGGGAGAGCACCTTGTGTTTTTGAATTCCATTCCATTCCAGCAGCCGCTCCTTGTGTGCCAGAGAGGGAGAGCACATTGAGTGTTTGAATTCCATTCCATTCCAGCAGCTGCTCCTTGTGTGCCAGAGAGGGAGAGCATGTTGAGTGTTTGAATTCCATTCCATTCCAGCAACAGTGCCTTGCGTGCCAGAGAGGGAGAGCACATTGAGTGTTTGAATTCCATTCCATTCCAGCAGCAGTGCCTTGTGTGCCAGAGAGGGAGAGCACATTGAGTGTTTGAATTCCATTCCAAATCCAGCAACAGTGCCTTGTGTGCCAGAGAGGGAGAGCAGGTTGAGTGTTTGAATTCCATTCCATTCCACAAGCACTGCCTTGTGTGCCAGAGAGGGAGAGCCAGTTGAGTCTTTGAATTCCATTCCATTTCAGCAACAGTGCCTTGTGTGCCAGAGAGGGGGAGCACCTTGTGTGTTTGAATTCCATTCCATTCCAGCAGCAGTGCCTTGTGTGCCAGAGAGGGAGAGCAGGTTGAGTGTTTGAATTATATTCCATTCCACAAGCACTGCCTTGTGTGCCAGAGAGGGTGAGCATGTTGAGTGTTTGAATTCCATTCCATTCCAGCAGCAGTGCCTTGTGCGCCGGAGAATGAGAGCACCTTGAGTTTTTGAATTCCATTCCATTCCAGCAGCAGTGCCTTGCATGCCAGAGAGGTAGAACATGTTGAGTGTTAGAATTCCATTCCATTCCAGCAGCAGTGCCTTTTGTGCCAGAGAGGGAGAGCAGGTTGAGTGTTTGAATTCCATTCCATTCCACAAGCACTGCCTTGTGTGCCAGAGAGGGAGAGCCAGTTGAGTCTTTGAATTCCATTCCATTTCAGCAACAGTGCCTTGTGTGCCAGAGAGGGGGAGCACGTTGAGTGTTTGAACTCCATTCCATTCCAGCAGCAGTGCCTTGTGTGCCAGAGAGGGAGAGCATGTTGATTGTTTGAATTCCATTCCAGCAGCAGTGCCTTGTGTGCCAGAGAGGGAGAGCACGTTGATCATTGAATTCCATTCCAGCAGCAGTGCCTTGTGTGCCAGAGAGGGAGAGCCAGTTGAGTCTTTGAATTCCATTACATTTCAGCAACAGTGCCTTGTGTGCCAGAGAGGGAGAGCACCTTGTGTTTTTGAATTCCATTCAATTCCAGCAGCTGCTCCTTGTGTGCCAGAGAGGGAGAGCACATTGAGTGTTTGAATTCCATTCCATTCCAGCAGCAGTGCCTTGTGTGCCAGAGAGGGGGAGCACCTTGTGTGTTTGAATTCCATTCCATTCCAGCAGCTGCGCCTTGTGTGCCAGAGAGGGTGAGCACGTTGAGTGTTTGAATTCCATTCCATTCCAGCAGCAGTGCCTTGTGCGCCGGAGAATGAGAGCACCTTGAGTTTTTGAATTCCATTCCATTCCAGCAGCAGTGCCTTGCATGCCAGAGAGGGAGAGCAGGTTGAGTGTTTGAATTCCATTCCATTCCACAAGCACTGCCTTGTGTGCCAGAGAGGGAGAGCCAGTTGAGTCTTTGAATTCCATTCCATTTCAGCAACAGTGCCTTGTGTGCCAGAGAGGGGGAGCCCATTGAGTGTTTGAATTCCATTCCAAAACCAGCAGCAGTGCCTTGTGTGCCAGAGAGGGAGAGCCAGTTGAGTCTTTGAATTCCATCCCATTTCAGCAACAATGCCTTGTGTGCCAGAGAGGGAGAGCACATTGAGTGTTTGAATTCCATTCCATTCCAGCAGCAGTGCCTTCTGTGCCAGAGAGGGAGAGCCAGTTGAGTGTTTGAATTCCATTCCATTCCAGCAGCATGGCCTTGTGTGCCAGAGAGGGAGAGCACATTGAGTGTTTTAATTCCATTCCAGCAGCAGTGCCTTGCCTGCCAGAGAGGGAGAACACGTTGAGTGTTAGAATTCCATTCCATTCCACAAGCACTGCCTTGTGTGCCAGAGAGGGAGAGCCAGTTGAGTCTTTGAATTCCATTCCATTTCAGCAACAGTGCCTTGTGTGCCAGAGAGGGGGAGCCCATTGAGTGTTTGAATTCCATTCCAAATCCAGCAGCAGTGCCTTGTGTGCCAGAGAGGGAGAGCACCTTGTGTTTTTGAATTCCATTCCATTCCAGCAGCTGCTCCTTGTGTGCCAGAGAGGGAGAGCACATTGAGTGTTTGAATTCCATTCCATTCCAGCAGCTGCGCCTTGTGTGCCAGAGAGGGAGAGCACGTTGAGTGTTTGAATTCCATTCCAAATCCAGCAGCAGTGCCTTGTGTGCCAGAGAGGGAGAGCACCTTGTGTTTTTGAATTCCATTCCATTCCAGCAGCTGCTCCTTGTGTGCCAGAGAGGGAGAGCACATTGAGTGTTTGAATTCCATTCCATTCCAGCAACAGTGCCTTGCGTGCCAGAGAGGGAGAGCACATTGAGTGTTTGAATTCCATTCCATTCCAGCAGCAGTGCCTTGTGTGCCAGAGAGGGAGAGCACCTTGTGTGTTTGAATTCCATTCCATTCCAGCAGCTGCGCCTTGTGTGCCAGAGAGGGAGAGCAGGTTGAATGTTTGAATTCCATTCCATTCCACAAGCACTGCCTTGTGTGCCAGAGAGGGAGAGCCAGTTGAGTCTTTGAATTCCATTCCATTTCAGCAACAGTGCCTTGTGTGCCAGAGATGGGGAGCACATTGAGTGTTTGAATTCCATTCCAAATCCAGCAGCAGTGCCTTGTGTGCCAGAGAGGGAGAGCACCTTGTGTTTTTGAATTCCATTCAATTCCAGCAGCTACTCCTTGTGTGCCAGAGAGGGAGAGCACATTGAGTGTTTGAATTCCATTCCATTCCAGCAGCAGTGCCTTGCCTGCCAGAGAGGGAGAACACGTTGAGTGTTAGAATTCCATTCCATTCCAGCAGCAGTGCCTTGTGTGCCAGAGAGGGAGACTAGGTTGAGTGTTTGAATTCCATTCCATTTCACAAGCACTGCCTTGTGTGCCAGAATGTGAGAGCCAGTTGAGTCTTTGAATTCCATTCCATTTCAGCAACAGTGCCTTGTGTGCCAGAGAGGGGGAGCCCATTGAGTGTTTGAATTCCATTCCAAATCCAGCAGCAGTGCCTTGTGTGCCAGAGAGGGAGAGCACCTTGTGTTTTTGAATTCCATTCCATTCCAGCAGCTGCTCCTTGTGTGCCAGAGAGGGAGAGCACATTGAGTGTTTGAATTCCATTCCATTCCAGCAGCTGCTCCTTGTGTGCCAGAGAGGGAGAGCACGTGGAGTGTTTGAATTCCATTCCATTCCAGCAACAGTGCCTTGCATACAGAGAGGGAGAGCACATTGAGTGTTTGAATTCCATTCCATTACAGCAGCTGTGCCTTGTATGCCAGAGAGGGAGAGCACATTGAGTGTTTGAATTCCATTCCAAATCCAGCAGCAGTGCCTTGTGTGCCAGAGAGGGAGAGCAGGTTGAGTGTTTGAATTCCATTCCATTCCACAAGCACTGCCTTGTGTGCCAGAGAGGGAGAGCCAGTTGAGTCTTTGAATTCCATTCCATTTCAGCAACAGTGCCTTGTGTGCCAGAGAGGGGGAGCACCTTGTGTGTTTGAATTCCATTCCATTCCAGCAGCAGTGCCTTGTGTGCCAGAGAGGGAGAGCAGGTTGAGTGTTTGAATTATATTCCATTCCACAAGCACTGCCTTGTGTGCCAGAGAGGGTGAGCATGTTGAGTGTTTGAATTCCATTCCATTCCAGCAGCAGTGCCTTGTGCGCCGGAGAATGAGAGCACCTTGAGTTTTTGAATTCCATTCCATTCCAGCAGCAGTGCCTTGCATGCCAGAGAGGTAGAACATGTTGAGTGTTAGAATTCCATTCCATTCCAGCAGCAGTGCCTTTTGTGCCAGAGAGGGAGAGCAGGTTGAGTGTTTGAATTCCATTCCATTCCACAAGCACTGCCTTGTGTGCCAGAGAGGGAGAGCCAGTTGAGTCTTTGAATTCCATTCCATTTCAGCAACAGTGCCTTGTGTGCCAGAGAGGGGGAGCACGTTGAGTGTTTGAACTCCATTCCATTCCAGCAGCAGTGCCTTGTGTGCCAGAGAGGGAGAGCATGTTGAGTGTTTGAATTCCATTCCAGCAGCAGTGCCTTGTGTGCCAGAGAGGGAGAGCACGTTGATCATTGAATTCCATTCCAGCAGCAGTGCCTTGTGTGCCAGAGAATTACAGCACTTTGAGTGTTTGAATTCCATTCCATTCCAGCAGCAGTTTCTTGTGTGCCAGAGAGGGAGAGCACGTTGAGTGTTTGAATTCCATTCCATTCCAGCAGCAGTGCCTTGTGTGCCAGAGAGGGAGAGCACATTGAGTGTTTGAATTCCATTCCATTCCAGCAGCAGTGCCTTGTGTGCAAGAGATGGAGAGCAGGTTGAGTGTTTGAATTCCATTCCAGCAGCAGTGCCTTGTGTGCCAGAGAATGAGAGCACGTTGAGTGTTTGAATTCCATTCCATTCCAGTAGCAGTGCCTTGTGCACCAGAGAGGGAGAGCCAGTTGAGTGTTTGAATTCCATTCCATTCCAGCAGCAGTGCCTTGTGTGCCAGAGAGGGAGAGCACGTTGAGTGTTTGAATTCCATTCCGTTCCAGCAGCAATGCATTGTGGGCCAGAGAGGGAGAGCATGTTGAGTGTTTGAATTCCATTCCATTCCAGCAGCAGTGGTTGTGTGCAAGAGAGGGAGAGCACATTGAGTGTATGAATTCCACTCCATTCCAGTAGCAGTGCCTTGTGTGCCAGAGAGGGAGAGCACGTTGAGTGTTTGAATTCCATTCCATTCCAGCAGCAGTGCCTTGTGTGCCAGAGAGGGAGAGCACATTGAGTGTTTGAATACCATTCCATTCCAGCAGCAGTGCCTTGTGTGCCAGAGAATGAGAGCACCTTGAGTGTTTGAATTCCATTCCATTCCAGCAGCAGTGCCTTGTGTGCCAGAGAGGGAGAGCCAGTTGAGTGTTTGAATTCCATTCCATTCCAGCAGCATGGCCTTGTGTGCAAGAGAGGGAGAGCACAGTGAGTGTTTGAATTCCATTCCAGCAGCAGTTTCTTGTGTGCCAGAGAGGGAGAGCACATTGGGTGTTGGAATTAAATTCCATTCCAGCAGCAGTGCCTTGTGTGCCTTAGAATGAGAGCACCTTGAGTGTTTGAATTCCATTCCATTCCAGCAGCAGTGCCTTGCATGCCAGAGAGGGAGAACACGTTGAGTGTTAGAATTCCATTCCATTCCAGCAGCAGTGCCTTGTGTGCCAGAGAGGGAGAACAGGTTGAGTGTTTGAATTCCATTCCATTCCACAAGCACTTCCTTGTGTGCCAGAGAGGGAGAGCCAGTTGAGTGTTTGAATTCCATTCCATTTCAGCAACAGTGCCTTGTGTGCCAGAGAGGGGGAGCACGTTGAGTGTTTGAATTCCATTCCAAATCCAGCAGCAGTGCCTTGTGTGCCAGAGAGGGAGAGCACCTTGTGTTTTTGAATTCCATTCCATTCCAGCAGCTGCTCCTTGTGTGCCAGAGAGGGAGAGCACGTTGAGTGTTTGAATTCCATTCCAGCAGCAGTTTCTTGTGTGCCAGAGAGTGAGAGCACGTTGAGTGTTGGAATTAAATTCCATTCCAGCAGCAGTGCCTTGTGTGCCAGAGAATGAGAGCACCTTGAGTGTTTGAATTCCATTCCATTCCAGCAGCAGTGCCTTGCATGCCAGAGAGGGAGAACACGTTGAGTGTTAGAATTCCATTCCATTCCAGCAGCTGCGCCTTGTGTGCCAGAGAGAGAGAGCGAGTTGAGTCTTTGAATTCCATTCCATTTCAGCAACAGTGCCTTGTGTGCCAGAGAGGGGGAGCACGTTGAGTGTTTGAATTCCATTCCAAATCCAGCAGCAGTGCCTTGTGTGCCAGAGAGGGAGAGCACCTTGTGTTTTTGAATTCCATTCCATTCCAACAGCTGCTCCTTGTGTGCCAGAGAATAAGAGCACTTTGAGTGTTTGAATTCCATTCCATTCCAGCAGCAGTGGTTTTGTGCCAGAGAGGGAGAGCACATTGAGAGTTTGAATTCCATTACTTTCCAGCGGCAGTGGTTTTGTGCCAGAGAGGGAGAGCACGTTGAGTGTTTGAATTCCATACCATTCCAGCAGCAGTGCCTTGTGTGCCAGAGAGGGAGAGCAGGTTGAGTGTTTGAATTCCATTCCACAAGCAGTGCCTTGTGTGCCAGAGAGGGAGAGCCAGTTGAGTCTTTGAATTCCATTCCATTTCAGCAACAGTGCCTTGTGTGCCAGAGAGGGGTAGCACGTTGACTTTTTAATTTCCATTCCAAATCCAGCAGCAGTGCCTTGTGTACCAGAGAGGGAGAGCACCTTGTGTGTTTGAATTCCATTCCATTCCAGCAGCTGCGCCTTGTGTGCCAGGGAGGGAGAGCACATTGAGTGTTTGAATTACATTCAATTCCAGCAGCAGTGAGTTGTGTGCCAGAGAGGGAGAGCACGTTGAGTGTTTGAATTCCATTTCATTCCAGCAGCAGTGCCTTGTGTGCCAGAGAGGGAGAGCACGTTGAGTGTTTGAATTCCATTCCATTCCAGCAGCAGTGCCTTGTGTGCCAGAGAGGGAGAGCACGTTGAGTGTTTGAATTCCATTCTATTCAAACAGCAATGCCTTGTGTGCCAGAGAGGGAGAGCACGTTGAGTGTTAGAATTCCATTCCATTCCAGCAGTTGTGCCTTGTGTGCCAGAGAGGGAGAGACCCTTCAGTGTTTGAATTTCATTCCATTCCAGCAGCAGTGGCTTGCGTGCCAGAGAGGGAGAGCACGTTGAGTGTTAGAATTCCATTCCAGCAGAAGTGCCTTGTGTGCCAGAGAGGGAGAGCAGGTTGAGTGTTTGAATTCCATTCCAAATCCACAAGCAGTGCCTTGTGTGCCAGAGAGGGAGAGCCAGTTGAGTCTTTGAACTCCATCCCATTTCAGCAACAATGCCTTGTGTGCCAGAGAGGGAGAGCACATTGAGTGTTTGAATTCCATTCCATTCCAGCAGCAGTGCCTTGTGTGCCAGAGAGGGAGAGCCAGTTGAGTGTTTGAATTCCATTCCAAATCCAGCAGCAGTTCCTTGTGTGCCAGAGAGGGAGAGCACCTTGTGTTTTTGAATTCCATTCAATTCCAGCAGCTGCTCCTTGTGTGCCAGAGAGGGAGAGCACATTGAGTGTTTGAATTCCATTCCATTCCAGCAGCAGTGCCTTGTGTGCCAGAGAGGGGGAGCACCTTGTGTGTTTGAATTCCATTCCATTCCAGCAGCTGCGCCTTGTGTGCCAGAGAGGGTGAGCACGTTGAGTGTTTGAATTCCATTCCATTCCAGCAGCAGTGCCTTGTGCGCCGGAGAATGAGAGCACCTTGAGTTTTTGAATTCCATTCCATTCCAGCAGCAGTGCCTTGCATGCCAGAGAGGGAGAGCAGGTTGAGTGTTTGAATTCCATTCCATTCCACAAGCACTGCCTTGTGTGCCAGAGAGGGAGAGCCAGTTGAGTCTTTGAATTCCATTCCATTTCAGCAACAGTGCCTTGTGTGCCAGAGAGGGGGAGCCCATTGAGTGTTTGAATTCCATTCCAAAACCAGCAGCAGTGCCTTGTGTGCCAGAGAGGGAGAGCCAGTTGAGTCTTTGAATTCCATCCCATTTCAGCAACAATGCCTTGTGTGCCAGAGAGGGAGAGCACATTGAGTGTTTGAATTCCATTCCATTCCAGCAGCAGTGCCTTCTGTGCCAGAGAGGGAGAGCCAGTTGAGTGTTTGAATTCCATTCCATTCCAGCAGCATGGCCTTGTGTGCCAGAGAGGGAGAGCACATTGAGTGTTTTAATTCCATTCCAGCAGCAGTGCCTTGCCTGCCAGAGAGGGAGAACACGTTGAGTGTTAGAATTCCATTCCATTCCAGCAGCAGTGCCTTGTGTGCCAGAGAGGGAGACTAGGTTGAGTGTTTGAATTCCATTCCATTCCACAAGCACTGCCTTGTGTGCCAGAGAGGGAGAGCCAGTTGAGTCTTTGAATTCCATTCCATTTCAGCAACAGTGCCTTGTGTGCCAGAGAGGGGGAGCCCATTGAGTGTTTGAATTCCATTCCAAATCCAGCAGCAGTGCCTTGTGTGCCAGAGAGGGAGAGCACCTTGTGTTTTTGAATTCCATTCCATTCCAGCAGCTGCTCCTTGTGTGCCAGAGAGGGAGAGCACATTGAGTGTTTGAATTCCATTCCATTCCAGCAGCTGCGCCTTGTGTGCCAGAGAGGGAGAGCACGTTGAGTGTTTGAATTCCATTCCATTCCAGCAACAGTGCCTTGCGTGCCGGAGAGGGAGAGCACATTGAGTGTTTGAATTCCATTCCATTCCAGCAGCAGTGCCTTGTGTGCCAGAGAGGGAGAGCACCTTGTGTGTTTGAATTCCATTCCATTCCAGCAGCTGCGCCTTGTGTGCCAGAGAGGGAGAGCAGGTTGAATGTTTGAATTCCATTCCAGTCCACAAGCACTGCCTTGTGTGCCAGAGAGGGAGAGCCAGTTGAGTCTTTGAATTCCATTCCATTTCAGCAACAGTGCCTTGTGTGCCAGAGATGGGGAGCACATTGAGTGTTTGAATTCCATTCCAAATCCAGCAGCAGTGCCTTGTGTGCCAGAGAGGGAGAGCACCTTGTGTTTTTGAATTCCATTCAATTCCAGCAGCTACTCCTTGTGTGCCAGAGAGGGAGAGCACATTGAGTGTTTGAATTCCATTCCATTCCAGCAGCAGTGCCTTGTGTGCCAGAGAGGGGGAGCACCTTGTGTGTTTGAATTCCATTCCATTCCAGCTGCAGTGCCTTGTGTGCCAGAGAGGGAGAGCAGGTTGAGTGTTTGAATTCCATTCCATTCCACAAGCACTGCCTTGTGTGCCAGAGAGGGAGAGCCAGTTGAGTGTTTGAATTCCATTCCATTCCAGCAGCATGGCCTTGTGAGTGTTTTAATTCCATTCCAGCAGCAGTGCCTTGCCTGCCAGAGAGGGAGAACACGTTGAGTGTTAGAATTCCATTCCATTCCAGCAGCAGTGCCTTGTGTGCCAGAGAGGGAGACTAGGTTGAGTGTTTGAATTCCATTCCATTTCACAAGCACTGCCTTGTGTGCCAGAGAGTGAGAGCCAGTTGAGTCTTTGAATTCCATTCCATTTCAGCAACAGTGCCTTTTGTGCCAGAGAGGGGGAGCCCATTGAGTGTTTGAATTCCATTCCAAATCCAGCAGCAGTGCCTTGTGTGCCAGAGAGGGAGAGCACCTTGTGTTTTTGAATTCCATTCCATTCCAGCAGCTGCTCCTTGTGTGCCAGAGAGGGAGAGCACATTGAGTGTTTGAATTCCATTCCATTCCAGCAGCTGCTCCTTGTGTGCCAGAGAGGGAGAGCACGTTGAGTGTTTGAATTCCATTCCATTCCAGCAACAGTGCCTTGCGTGCCAGAGAGGGAGAGCACATTGAGTGTTTGAATTCCATTCCATTCCAGCAGCAGTGCCTTGTGTGCCAGAGAGGGAGAGCACATTGAGTGTTTGAATTCCATTCCAAATCCAGCAGCAGTGCCTTGTGTGCCAGAGAGGGAGAGCAGGTTGAGTGTTTGAATTCCATTCCATTCCACAAGCACTGCCTTGTGTGCCAGAGAGGGAGAGCCAGTTGAGTCTTTGAATTCCATTCCATTTCAGCAACAGTGCCTTGTGTGCCAGAGAGGGGGAGCACCTTGTGTGTTTGAATTCCATTCCATTCCAGCAGCAGTGCCTTGTGTGCCAGAGAGGGAGAGCAGGTTGAGTGTTTGAATTATATTCCATTCCACAAGCACTGCCTTGTGTGCCAGAGAGGGTGAGCATGTTCAGTGTTTGAATTACATTCCATTCCAGCAGCAGTGCCTTGTGCGCCGGAGAATGAGAGCACCTTGAGTTTTTGAATTCTTTTCCATTCCAGCAGCAGTGCCTTGCATGCCAGAGAGGTAGAACATGTTGAGTGTTAGAATTCCATTCCATTCCAGCAGCAGTGCCTTTTGTGCCAGAGAGGGAGAGCAGGTTGAGTGTTTGAATTCCATTCCATTCCACAAGCACTGCCTTGTGTGCCAGAGAGGGAGAGCCAGTTGAGTCTTTGAATTCCATTCCATTTCAGCAACAGTGCCTTGTGTGCCAGAGAGGGGGAGCACGTTGAGTGTTTGAACTCCATTCCATTCCAGCAGCAGTGCCTTGTGTGCCAGAGAGGGAGAGCACGTTGATCATTGAATTCCATTCCAGCAGCAGTGCCTTGTGTGCAAGAGATGGAGAGCAGGTTGAGTGTTTCAATTCCATTCCAGCAGCAGTGCCTTGTGTGCCAGAGAATGAGAGCACGTTGAGTGTTTGAATTCCATTCCATTCCAGTAGCAGTGCCTTGTGCACCAGAGAGGGAGAGCCAGTTGAGTGTTTGAATTCCATTCCATTCCAGCAGCAGTGCCTTGTGTGCCAGAGAGGGAGAGCACGTTGAGTGTTTGAATTCCATTCCGTTCCAGCAGCAATGCATTGTGGGCCAGAGAGGGAGAGCATGTTGAGTGTTTGAATTCCATTCCATTCCAGCAGCAGTGGTTGTGTGCAAGAGAGGGAGAGCACATTGAGTGTATGAATTCCACTCCATTCCAGTAGCAGTGCCTTGTGTGCCAGAGAGGGAGAGCACGTTGAGTGTTTGAATTCCATTCCATTTCAGCAACAGTGCCTTGTGTGCCAGAGAGGGGGAGCACGTTGAGTGTTTGAATTCCATTCCAAATCCAGCAGCAGTGCCTTGTGTGCCAGAGAGGGAGAGCACCTTGTGTTTTTGAATTCCATTCCATTCCAACAGCTGCTCCTTGTGTGCCAGAGAATAAGAGCACTTTGAGTGTTTGAATTCCATTCCATTCCAGCAGCAGTGGTTTTGTGCCAGAGAGGGAGAGCACATTGAGAGTTTGAATTCCATTACTTTCCAGCGGCAGTGGTTTTGTGCCAGAGAGGGAGAGCACGTTGAGTGTTTGAATTCCATATCATTCCAGCAGCAGTGCCTTGTGTGCCAGAGAGGGAGAGCAGGTTGAGTGTTTGAATTCCATTCCACAAGCAGTGCCTTGTGTGCCAGAGAGGGAGAGCCAGTTGAGTCTTTGAATTCCATTCCATTTCAGCAACAGTGCCTTGTGTGCCAGAGAGGGGTAGCACGTTGACTTTTTAATTTCCATTCCAAATCCAGCAGCAGTGCCTTGTGTACCAGAGAGGGAGAGCACCTTGTGTGTTTGAATTCCATTCCATTCCAGCAGCTGCGCCTTGTGTGCCAGGAAGGGAGAGCACATTGAGTGTTTGAATTACATTCAATTCCAGCAGCAGTGAGTTGTGTGCCAGAGAGGGAGAGCACGTTGAGTGTTTGAATTCCATTCCATTCCAGCAGCAGTGCCTTGTGTGCCAGAGAGGGAGAGCACGTTGAGTGTTTGAATTCCATTCCATTCCAGCAGCAGTGCCTTGTGTGCCAGAGAGGGAGAGCACATTGAGTGTTTGAATTCCATTCTATTCAAACAGCAGTGCCTTGTGTGCCAGAGAGGGAGAGCACGTTGAGTGTTAGAATTCCATTCCATTCCAGCAGTTGTGCCTTGTGTGCCAGAGAGGGAGAGACCCTTCAGTGTTTGAATTTCATTCCATTCCAGCAGCAGTGGCTTGCGTGCCAGAGAGGGAGAGCACGTTGAGTGTTAGAATTCCATTCCAGCAGAAGTGCCTTGTGTGCCAGAGAGGGAGAGCAGGTTGAGTGTTTGAATTCCATTCCAAATCCACAAGCAGTGCCTTGTGTGCCAGAGAGGGAGAGCCAGTTGAGTCTTTGAACTCCATCCCATTTCAGCAACAATGCCTTGTGTGCCAGAGAGGGAGAGCACATTGAGTGTTTGAATTCCATTCCATTCCAGCAGCAGTGCCTTGTGTGCCAGAGAGGGAGAGCCAGTTGAGTGTTTGAATTCCATTCCAAATCCAGCAGCAGTTCCTTGTGTGCCAGAGAGGGAGAGCACCTTGTGTTTTTGAATTCCATTCAATTCCAGCAGCTGCTCCTTGTGTGCCAGAGAGGGAGAGCACATTGAGTGTTTGAATTCCATTCCATTCCAGCAGCAGTGCCTTGTGTGCCAGAGAGGGGGAGCACCTTGTGTGTTTGAATTCCATTCCATTCCAGCAGCTGCGCCTTGTGTGCCAGAGAGGGTGAGCACGTTGAGTGTTTGAATTCCATTCCATTCCAGCAGCAGTGCCTTGTGCGCCGGAGAATGAGAGCACCTTGAGTTTTTGAATTCCATTCCATTCCAGCAGCAGTGCCTTGCATGCCAGAGAGGGAGAGCAGGTTGAGTGTTTGAATTCCATTCCATTCCACAAGCACTGCCTTGTGTGCCAGAGAGGGAGAGCCAGTTGAGTCTTTGAATTCCATTCCATTTCAGCAACAGTGCCTTGTGTGCCAGAGAGGGGGAGCCCATTGAGTGTTTGAATTCCATTCCAAAACCAGCAGCAGTGCCTTGTGTGCCAGAGAGGGAGAGCCAGTTGAGTCTTTGAATTCCATCCCATTTCAGCAACAATGCCTTGTGTGCCAGAGAGGGAGAGCACATTGAGTGTTTGAATTCCATTCCATTCCAGCAGCAGTGCCTTCTGTGCCAGAGAGGGAGAGCCAGTTGAGTGTTTGAATTCCATTCCATTCCAGCAGCATGGCCTTGTGTGCCAGAGAGGGAGAGCACATTGAGTGTTTTAATTCCATTCCAGCAGCAGTGCCTTGCCTGCCAGAGAGGGAGAACACGTTGAGTGTTAGAATTCCATTCCATTCCAGCAGCAGTGCCTTGTGTGCCAGAGAGGGAGACTAGGTTGAGTGTTTGAATTCCATTCCATTCCACAAGCACTGCCTTGTGTGCCAGAGAGGGAGAGCCAGTTGAGTCTTTGAATTCCATTCCATTTCAGCAACAGTGCCTTGTGTGCCAGAGAGGGGGAGCCCATTGAGTGTTTGAATTCCATTCCAAATCCAGCAGCAGTGCCTTGTGTGCCAGAGAGGGAGAGCACCTTGTGTTTTTGAATTCCATTCCATTCCAGCAGCTGCTCCTTGTGTGCCAGAGAGGGAGAGCACATTGAGTGTTTGAATTCCATTCCATTCCAGCAGCTGCGCCTTGTGTGCCAGAGAGGGAGAGCACGTTGAGTGTTTGAATTCCATTCCATTCCAGCAACAGTGCCTTGCGTGCCGGAGAGGGAGAGCACATTGAGTGTTTGAATTCCATTCCATTCCAGCAGCAGTGCCTTGTGTGCCAGAGAGGGAGAGCACCTTGTGTGTTTGAATTCCATTCCATTCCAGCAGCTGCGCCTTGTGTGCCAGAGAGGGAGAGCAGGTTGAATGTTTGAATTCCATTCCATTCCACAAGCACTGCCTTGTGTGCCAGAGAGGGAGAGCCAGTTGAGTCTTTGAATTCCATTCCATTTCAGCAACAGTGCCTTGTGTGCCAGAGATGGGGAGCACATTGAGTGTTTGAATTCCATTCCAAATCCAGCAGCAGTGCCTTGTGTTCCAGAGAGGGAGAGCACCTTGTGTTTTTGAATTCCATTCAATTCCAGCAGCTACTCCTTGTGTGCCAGAGAGGGAGAGCACATTGAGTGTTTGAATTCCATTCCATTCCAGCAGCAGTGCCTTGTGTGCCAGAGAGGGGGAGCACCTTGTGTGTTTGAATTCCATTCCATTCCAGCTGCAGTGCCTTGTGTGCCAGAGAGGGAGAGCAGGTTGAGTGTTTGAATTCCATTCCATTCCACAAGCACTGCCTTGTGTGCCAGAGAGGGAGAGCCAGTTGAGTGTTTGAATTCCATTCCATTCCAGCAGCATGGCCTTGTGAGTGTTTTAATTCCATTCCAGCAGCAGTGCCTTGCCTGCCAGAGAGGGAGAACACGTTGAGTGTTAGAATTCCATTCCATTCCAGCAGCAGTGCCTTGTGTGCCAGAGAGGGAGACTAGGTTGAGTGTTTGAATTCCATTCCATTTCACAAGCACTGCCTTGTGTGCCAGAGAGTGAGAGCCAGTTGAGTCTTTGAATTCCATTCCATTTCAGCAACAGTGCCTTGTGTGCCAGAGAGGGGGAGCCCATTGAGTGTTTGAATTCCATTCCAAATCCAGCAGCAGTGCCTTGTGTGCCAGAGAGGGAGAGCACCTTGTGTTTTTGAATTCCATTCCATTCCAGCAGCTGCTCCTTGTGTGCCAGAGAGGGAGAGCACATTGAGTGTTTGAATTCCATTCCATTCCAGCAGCTGCTCCTTGTGTGCCAGAGAGGGAGAGCACGTTGAGTGTTTGAATTCCATTCCATTCCAGCAACAGTGCCTTGCGTGCCAGAGAGGGAGAGCACATTGAGTGTTTGAATTCCATTCCATTCCAGCAGCAGTGCCTTGTGTGCCAGAGAGGGAGAGCACATTGAGTGTTTGAATTCCATTCCAAATCCAGCAGCAGTGCCTTGTGTGCCAGAGAGGGAGAGCAGGTTGAGTGTTTGAATTCCATTCCATTCCACAAGCACTGCCTTGTGTGCCAGAGAGGGAGAGCCAGTTGAGTCTTTGAATTCCATTCCATTTCAGCAACAGTGCCTTGTGTGCCAGAGAGGGGGAGCACCTTGTGTGTTTGAATTCCATTCCATTCCAGCAGCAGTGCCTTGTGTGCCAGAGAGGGAGAGCAGGTTGAGTGTTTGAATTATATTCCATTCCACAAGCACTGCCTTGTGTGCCAGAGAGGGTGAGCACCTTGAGTTTTTGAATTCCATTCCATTCCAGCAGCAGTGCCTTGCATGCCAGAGAGGTAGAACATGTTGAGTGTTAGAATTCCATTCCATTCCAGCAGCAGTGCCTTTTGTGCCAGAGAGGGAGAGCAGGTTGAGTGTTTGAATTCCATTCCATTCCACAAGCACTGCCTTGTGTGCCAGAGAGGGAGAGCCAGTTGAGTCTTTGAATTCCATTCCATTTCAGCAACAGTGCCTTGTGTGCCAGAGAGGGGGAGCACGTTGAGTGTTTGAACTCCATTCCATTCCAGCAGCAGTGCCTTGTGTGCCAGAGAGGGAGAGCATGTTGAGTGTTTGAATTCCATTCCAGCAGCAGTGCCTTGTGTGCCAGAGAGGGAGAGCACGTTGATCATTGAATTCCATTCCAGCAGCAGTGCCTTGTGTGCCAGAGAATTAGAGCACTTTGAGTGTTTGAATTCCATTCCATTCCAGCAGCAGTTTCTTGTGTGCCAGAGAGGGAGAGCACGTTGAGTGTTTGAATTCCATTCCATTCCAGCAGCAGTGCCTTGTGTGCCAGAGAGGGAGAGCACATTGAGTGTTTGAATTCCATTCCATTCCAGCAGCAGTGCCTTGTGTGCAAGAGATGGAGAGCAGGTTGAGTGTTTGAATTCCATTCCAGCAGCAGTGCCTTGTGTGCCAGAGAATGAGAGCACGTTGAGTGTTTGAATTCCATTCCATTCCAGTAGCAGTGCCTTGTGCACCAGAGAGGGAGAGCCAGTTGAGTGTTTGAATTCCATTCCATTCCAGCAGCAGTGCCTTGTGTGCCAGAGAGGGAGAGCACGTTGAGTGTTTGAATTCCATTCCGTTCCAGCAGCAATGCATTGTGGGCCAGAGAGGGAGAGCATGTTGAGTGTTTGAATTCCATTCCATTCCAGCAGCAGTGGTTGTGTGCAAGAGAGGGAGAGCACATTGAGTGTATGAATTCCACTCCATTCCAGTAGCAGTGCCTTGTGTGCCAGAGAGGGAGAGCACGTTGAGTGTTTGAATTCCATTCCATTCCAGCAGCAGTGCCTTGTGTGCCAGAGAGGGAGAGCACGTTGATTGTTTGAATTCCATTCCATTCCAGCAGCAGTGCCTTGTGTGCCAGAGAGGGAGAGCACGTTGAGTGTTTGAATTCCATTCTATTCAAACAGCAGTGCCTTGTGTGCCAGAGAGGGAGAGCACGTTGAGTGTTAGAATTCCATTCCATTCCAGCAGCAGTGCCTTGTGTGCCAGAGAGGGAGAGACCCTTCAGTGTTTGAATTTCATTCCATTCCAGCAGCAGTGGCTTGCGTGCCAGAGAGGGAGAGCACGTTGAGTGTTAGAATTCCATTCCAGCAGAAGTGCCTTGTGTGCCAGAGAGGGAGAGCAGGTTGAGTGTTTGAATTCCATTCCAAATCCACAAGCAGTGCCTTGTGTGCCAGAGAGGGAGAGCCAGTTGAGTCTTTGAACTCCATCCCATTTCAGCAACAATGCCTTGTGTGCCAGAGAGGGAGAGCACATTGAGTGTATGAATTCCACTCCATTCCAGTAGCAGTGCCTTGTGTGCCAGAGAGGGAGAGCACATTGAGTGTTTGAATTCCATTCCATTCCAGCAGCAGTGCCTTGTGTGCCAGAGAGGGAGAGCACATTGAGTGTTTGAATACCATTCCATTCCAGCAGCAGTGCCTTGTGTGCCAGAGAATGAGAGCACCTTGAGTGTTTGAATTCCATTCCATTCCAGCAGCAGTGCCTTGTGTGCCAGAGAGGGAGAGCCAGTTGAGTGTTTGAATTCCATTCCATTCCAGCAGCATGGCCTTGTGTGCAAGAGAGGGAGAGCACAGTGAGTGTTTGAATTCCATTCCAGCAGCAGTTTCTTGTGTGCCAGAGAGGGAGAGCACATTGGGTGTTGGAATTAAATTCCATTCCAGCAGCAGTGCCTTGTGTGCCTTAGAATGAGAGCACCTTGAGTGTTTGAATTCCATTCCATTCCAGCAGCAGTGCCTTGCATGCCAGAGAGGGAGAACACGTTGAGTGTTAGAATTCCATTCCATTCCAGCAGCAGTGCCTTGTGTGCCAGAGAGGGAGAACAGGTTGAGTGTTTGAATTCCATTCCATTCCACAAGCACTTCCTTGTGTGCCAGAGAGGGAGAGCCAGTTGAGTCTTTGAATTCCATTCCATTTCAGCAACAGTGCCTTGTGTGCCAGAGAGGGGGAGCACGTTGAGTGTTTGAATTCCATTCCAAATCCAGCAGCAGTGCCTTGTGTGCCAGAGAGGGAGAGCACCTTGTGTTTTTGAATTCCATTCCATTCCAGCAGCTGCTCCTTGTGTGCCAGAGAGGGAGAGAACATTGAGTGTTTGAATTCCATTCCATTCCAGCAGCTGCGCCTTGCGTGCCAGAGAGGGAGAGCACGTTGAGTGTTTGAATTCCATTCCATTTCAGCAGCAGTGCCTTGCGTGCCAGAGAGGGAGAGCACATTGAGTGTTTGAATTCCATTCCAGCAGCAGTGCCTTGTGTGCCAGAGAGGGAGAGCACCTTGTGTGTTTGAATTCCATTCCATTCCAGCAGCTGCGCCTTGTGTGCCAGAGAGGGTGAGCACGTTGAGTGTTAGAATTCCATTCCATTCCAGCAGCAGTGCCTTGTGTGCCAGAGAGGGAGAGCACATTGAGTGTTTGAATTCTATTCCATTCCAGCAGCAGTGCCTTGTGTGCCAGAGAGGGAGAGCCAGTTGAGTGTTTGAATTCCATTCCATTCCAGCAGCACTGCCTTGTGTGCCAGAGAAGAAGAGCACTTTGAGTGTTTGAATTCCATTCCATTCCAGCAGCAGTGGTTTTGTGCCAGAGAGGGAGAGCACATTGAGAGTTTGAATTCCATTACTTTCCAGCGGCAGTGGTTTTGTGCCAGAGAGGGAGAGCACGTTTAGTGTTTGAATTCCATTCCATTCCAGCAGCAGTGCCTTGTGTGCCAGAGAGGGAGAGCAGGTTGAGTGTTTGAATTCCATTCCACAAGCAGTGCCTTGTGTGCCAGAGAGGGAGAGCCAGTTGAGTCTTTGAATTCCATTCCATTTCAGCAACAGTGCCTTGTGTGCCAGAAAGGGGTAGCACGTTGACTTTTTAATTTCCATTCCAAATCCAGCAGCAGTGCCTTGTGTACCAGAGAGGGAGAGCACCTTGTGTGTTTGAATTCCATTCCATTCCAGCAGCTGCGCCTTGTGTGCCAGGGAGGGAGAGCACATTGAGTGTTTGAATTACATTCAATTCCAGCAGCAGTGAGTTGTGTGCCAGAGAGGGAGAGCACGTTGAGTGTTTGAATTCCATTCCATTCCAGCAGCAGTGCCTTGTGTGCCAGAGAGGGAGAGCACGTTGAGTGTTTGAATTCCATTCCATTCCAGCAGCAGTGCCTTGTGTGCCAGAGAGGGAGAGCACGTTGAGTGTTTGAATTCCATTCTATTCAAACAGCAGTGCCTTGTGTGCCAGAGAGGGAGAGCACGTTGAGTGTTAGAATTCCATTCCATTCCAGCAGCAGTGCCTTCTGTGCCAGAGAGGGAGAGACCCTTCAGTGTTTGAATTTCATTCCATTCCAGCAGCAGTGGCTTGCGTGCCAGAGAGGGAGAGCACGTTGAGTGTTAGAATTCCATTCCAGCAGAAGTGCCTTGTGTGCCAGAGAGGGAGAGCAGGTTGAGTGTTTGAATTCCATTCCAAATCCACAAGCAGTGCCTTGTGTGCCAGAGAGGGAGAGCCAGTTGAGTCTTTGAACTCCATCCCATTTCAGCAACAATGCCTTGTGTGCCAGAGAGGGAGAGCACATTGAGTGTTTGAATTCCATTCCATTCCAGCAGCAGTGCCTTGTGTGCCAGAGAGGGAGAGCCAGTTGAGTGTTTGAATTCCATTCCATTCCAGCAGCATGGCCTTGTGTGCCAGAGAGGGAGAGCACATTGAGTGTTTGAATTCCATTCCAGCAGCAGTTTCTTGTGTGCCAGAGAGTGAGAGCACGTTGAGTGTTGGAATTAAATTCCATTCCAGCAGCAGTGCCTTGTGTGCCAGAGAATGAGAGCACCTTGAGTGTTTGAATTCCATTCCATTCCAGCAGCAGTGCCTTGCATGCCAGAGAGGGAGAACACGTTGAGTGTTAGAATTCCATTCCATTCCAGCAGCAGTGCCTTGTGTGCCAGAGAGAGAGAGCGAGTTGAGTCTTTGAATTCCATTCCATTTCAGCAACAGTGCCTTGTGTGCCAGAGAGGGGGAGCACGTTGAGTGTTTGAATTCCATTCCAAATCCAGCAGCAGTGCCTTGTGTGCCAGAGAGGGAGAGCACCTTGTGTGTTTGAATTCCATTCCATTCCAGCAGCTGCGCCTTGTGTGCCAGAGAGGGTGAGCACGTTGAGTGTTAGAATTCCATTCCATTCCAGCAGCAGTGCCTTGTGTGCCAGAGAGGGAGAGCACATTGAGTGTTTGAATTCTTTTCCATTCCAGCAGCAGTGCCTTGTGTGCCAGAGAGGGAGAGCCAGTTGAGTGTTTGAATTCCATTCCATTCCAGCAGCACTGCCTTGTGTGCCAGGGAATAAGAGCACTTTCAGTGTTTGAATTCCATTCCATTCCAGCAGCAGTGGTTTTGTGCCAGAGAGGGAGAGCACGTTGAGAGTTTGAATTCCATTACTTTCCAGCGGCAGTGCCTTGTGTGCCAGAGAGGGAAAGCAGGTTGAGTGTTTGAATTCCATTCCACAAGCAGTGCCTTGTGTGCCAGAGAGGGAGAGCCAGTTGAGTCTTTGAATTCCATTCCATTTCAGCAACAGTGCCTTGTGTGCCAGAGAGGGGTAGCACATTGACTGTTTAATTTCCATTCCAAATCCAGCAGCAGTGCCTTGTGTACCAGAGAGGGAAAGCACCTTGTGTTTTTGAATTCCATTCCATTCCAACAGCTGCTCCTTGTGTGCCAGAGAGGGAGAGCACCTTGTGTGTTTGAATTCCATTCCATTCCAGCAGCTGCGCCTTGTGTGCCAGAGAGGGTGAGCACGTTGAGTGTTAGAATTCCATTCCATTCCAGCAGCAGTGCCTTGTGTGCCAGAGAGGGAGAGCACATTGAGTGTTTGAATTCTATTCCATTCCAGCAGCAGTGCCTTGTGTGCCAGAGAGGGAGAGCCAGTTGAGTGTTTGAATTCCATTCCATTTCAGCAGCACTGCCTTGTGTGCCAGGGAATAAGAGCACTTTCAGTGTTTGAATTCCATTCCATTCCAGCAGCAGTGGTTTTGTGCCAGAGAGGGAGAGCACGTTGAGAGTTTGAATTCCATTACTTTCCAGCGGCAGTGCCTTGTGTGCCAGAGAGGGAAAGCAGGTTGAGTGTTTGAATTCCATTCCACAAGCAGTGCCTTGTGTGCCAGAGAGGGAGAGCCAGTTGAGTCTTTGAATTCCATTCCATTTCAGCAACAGTGCCTTGTGTGCCAGAGAGGGGTAGCACATTGACTGTTTAATTTCCATTCCAAATCCAGCAGCAGTGCCTTGTGTACCAGAGAGGGAAAGCACCTTGTGTGTTTGAATTCCATTCCATTCCAGCAGCTGCGCCTTGTGTGCCAGGGAGGGAGAGCACATTGAGTGTTTGAATTACATTCAATTCCAGCAGCAGTGCGTTGTGTGCCAGAGAGGGAGAGCACGTTGAGTGTTTGAATTCCATTCCATTCCAGCAGCAGTGCCTTGTGTGCCAGAGAGGGAGAGCACGTTGAGTGTTTGAATTCCATTCCATTCCAGCAGCAGTGCCTTGTGTGCCAGAGAGGGAGAGCACGTTGAGTGTTTGAATTCCATTCTATTCAAACAGCAGTGCCTTGTGTGCCAGAGAGGGAGAGCACGTTGAGTGTTAGAATTCCATTCCATTCCAGCAGCAGTTCCTTGTGTGCCAGAGAGGGAGACCCTTCAGTGTTTGAATTTCATTCCATTCCAGCAGCAGTGCCTTGCGTGCCAGAGAGGGAGAGCACGTTGAGTGTTAGAATTCCATTCCATTCCAGCAGCAGTGCCTTGTGTGCCAGAGAGGGACAGCAGGTTGAGTGTTTGAATTCCATTCCAAATCCACAAGCAGTGCCTAGTGTGCCAGAGAGGGAGAGCCAGTTTAGTCTTTGAATTCCATCCTATTTCAGCAACAATGCCTTGTGTGCCAGAGAGGGAGAGCACATTGAGTGTTTGAATTCCATTCCATTCCAGCAGCAGTGCCTAGTGTGCCAGAGAATGAGAGCACCTTGAGTGTTTGAATTCCATTCCATTCCAGCAGCAGTGCCTTGTGTGCCAGAGAGGGAGAGCCAGTTGAGTGTTTGAATTCCATTCCATTCCAGCAGCATGGCCTTGTGTGCCAGAGAGGGAGAGCATGTTGAGTGTTTGAATTCCATTCCAGCAGCAGTTTCTTGTGTGCCAGAGAGGGAGAGCACGTTGAGTGTTGGAATTAAATTCCATTCCAGCAGCAGTGCCTTGTGTGCCAGAGAATGAGAGCACCTTGAGTGTTTGAATTCCATTCCATTCCAGCAGCAGTGCCTTGCATGCCAGAGAGGGAGAACACGTTGAGTGTTAGAATTCCATTCCATTCCAGCAGCAGTGCCTTGTGTGCCAGAGAGGGAGAGCAGGTTGAGTGTTTGAATTCCATTCCATTCCACAAGCACTGCCTTGTGTGCCAGAGAGGGAGAGCCAGTTGAGTCTTTGAATTCCATTCCATTTCAGCAACAGTGCCTTGTGTGCCAGAGAGGGGGAACCCATTGAGTGTTTGAATTCCATTCCAAAACCAGCAGCAGTGCCTTGTGTGCCAGAGAGGGAGAGCCAGTTGAGTCTTTGACTTCCATCCCATTTCAGCAACAATGCCTTGTGTGCCAGAGAGGGAGAGCACATTGAGTGTTTGAATTCCATTCCATTCCAGCAGCAGTCCCTTGTGTGCCAGAGAGGGAGAGCCAGTTGAGTGTTTTAATTCCATTCCATTCCAGAAGCATGGCCTTGTGTGCCAGAGAGGGAGAGCACATTGAGTGTTTTAATTCCATTCCAGCAGCAGTTTCTTGTGTGCCAGAGAGGGAGAGCACGTTGAGTGTTGGAATTAAATTCCATTCCAGCAGCAGTGCCTTGTGTACCAGAGAATAAGAGCACCTTGAGTGTTTGAATTCCATTCCATTCCAGCAGCAGTGCCTTGCCTGCCAGAGAGGGAGAGCACGTTGAGTGTTAGAATTCCATTCCATTCCAGCAGCAGTGCCTTGTGTGCCAGAGAGGGAGAGCAGGTTGAGTGTTTGAATTCCATTCCATTCCAGCAGCAGTGCCTTGCGTGCCAGAGAGGGAGAGCAAATTGAGTGTTTGAATTCCATTCCATTCCAGCAGCAGTGCCTTGTGTGCCAGAGAGGGTGAGCACGTTGAGTGTTTGAATTCCATTCCATTCCAGCAGCAGTGCCTTGTGTGCCAGAGAGGGAGAGCAGGTTGAGTGTTTGAATTCCATTCCATTCAACAAGCACTGCCTTGTGTGCCAGAGAGGGAGAGCCAGTTGAGTCTTTGAATTCCATTCCATTTCAGCAACAGTGCCTTGTGTGCCAGAGAGGGGGAGCACATTGAGTGTTTGAATTCCATTCTAAATCCAGCAGCAGTGCCTTGTGTGCCAGAGAGGGAGAGCACCTTGTGTTTTTGAATTCCATTCAATTCCAGCAGCTGCTCCTTGTGTGCCAGAGAGGGAGAGCACATTGAGTGTTTGAATTCCATTCCATTCCAGCAGCAGTGCCTTGTGTGCCAGAGAGGGGGAGCACCTTGTGTGTTTGAATTCCATTCCATTCCAGCAGCTGCGCCTTGTGTGCCAGAGAGGGTGAGCACGTTGAGTGTTTGAATTCCATTCCATTCCACCAGCAGTGCCTTGTGCGCCGGAGAATGAGAGCACCTTGAGTTTTTGAATTCCATTCCATTCCAGCAGCAGTGCCTTGCATGCCAGAGAGGGAGAGCAGGTTGAGTGTTTGAATTCCATTCCATTCCACAAGCACTGCCTTGTGTGCCAGAGAGGGAGAGCCAGTTGAGTCTTTGAATTCCATTCCATTTCAGCAACAGTGCCTTGTGTGCCAGAGAGGGGGAGCCCATTGAGTGTTTGAATTCCATTCCAAAACCAGCAGCAGTGCCTTGTGTGCCAGAGAGGGAGAGCCAGTTGAGTCTTTGAATTCCATCCCATTTCAGCAACAATGCCTTGTGTGCCAGAGAGGGAGAGCACATTGAGTGTTTGAATTCCATTCCATTCCAGCAGCAGTGCCTTCTGTGCCAGAGATGGAGAGCCAGTTGAGTGTTTAAATTCCATTCCATTCCAGCAGCATGGCCTTGTGTGCCAGAGAGGGAGAGCACATTGAGTGTTTTAATTCCATTCCAGCAACAGTGCCTTGCCTGCCAGAGAGGGAGAACACGTTGAGTGTTAGAATTCCATTCCATTCCAGCAGCAGTGCCTTGTGTGCCAGAGAGGGAGAGCAGGTTGAGTGTTTGAATTTCATTCCATTCCACAAGCACTGCCTTGTGTGCTAGAGAGGGAGAGCCAGTTGAGTCTTTGAATTCCATTCCATTTCAGCAACAGTGCCTTGTGTGCCAGAGAGGGGGAGCCCATTTGTCAGGACTCAGCCGACAGGGCCGTGCAGTTTCTGCCGGCTCTGCTTCTTTCTGCTTTCTCCGCAGGTGTTTGCAGTTGACAGGTGGGCAGGGCGCACACACCTGTGGCTGGTTGAGCTGCGTCTGATCGCACTATAAGAGCAGCATCCAGACAGCAGGAGGACGCCAGTGTGTTAACCGTAGTGGTACGACTAAGGCCACAGTCTCTCTACTGAGTTCAGACTTCCCTCGTTAACCCAAACCTCTGTGTTCCCCAGGTTACCTCTCGATCGCCTTTCAGAGGGTCCCACTCGTGCTGACTCCAGGGTCTGAGTTCCCACAGGGTCCTCCCTTTCTCCTGGCTCTAAGCAAGGTGCTTCGAGCCACTCTGGTTTCTCCTGCTGCCCCGGATCATTGTAAGTCAGCGCAGCTCTGTCACCCTCAAGCCCGAGCCTAACCTGTCACTGAGACACCTGCCACCAGCTCCATCGATCAGAGCCTGAGTCCGCTCCGTCCTCCCCCGGTTAGGTTGCTGCGTCCGGTGGTAAGCTCACGTTCCTCTGTTCTTTTTTGCCTGATCGCCCTTTCCGGCTAATCACCTACTTCTCCTTTCAGAAGTCGAACGGGTCCCGGTGCTGTGGCTTCCCCGTCGCCTCCGTTGCTTCCATTTTCTCTCTATCAATAAACAGTTAACTGATCCCTGTTGCCGTGTGTGTTCTGCATGTGGGCTAAATACGTTCAGCCGAACATGACAGAAGAACACACTGGCCAGACAGACCCAGCGGACACATTCGGCAGGGCGTTAAATGCCCAGCAGGATCAGATTCGGGGATTAGAGTCCACTGTTCTAGCCGTTCAGAATCAGCTGCAGGGCGTAGCCGCCCAGCTCAATCAGCTGACAGGTTTACTGAGTGCAAGCGCTCAGCCTGCAGCCTCTGCACAGCCCGACCCCGCCCCCGGTCCAGCGCCAGCTGATTCGTTTTCACCTGTCCCTGAGACTTTTTCTCCCAGTCCTGAGAAATTCTCCGGGGACAGTGTAGATTGTTCTGGTTTTCTCTTCCAATGCTCCCTGGCTTTAAATCGTAGTCCACGCTCTTTTCCCCATGACGACTCCAAAATAGCCTTTATTTTGCGCCTTCTCACCGGGAGAGCCCTCAGATGGGCGGAATCCCGTTTTCCAGACTGCAGAAGATTCCGCTGCTCATTTAGTGAATTCATAACAGAATTCAAGATGGTTTTCGCTGCCGAGTCGGATGAGACGACTGATTCCCGACGCCTCCTCGCCCTCAGGCAGCGGGGAAAGCGCGTTGCAGACTTCGCAATTGAGTTTAGAACTCTTGCGGCTGCAGCTGGCTGGGAAGAGCGCGCGCTTAAGACTGTGTTTTTTCAGGCTCTAGACGAGCCACTAAAGGATGAATTAGCCCGTCTTGAGGTGCCCGCCTCTCTAAATGAGTTCATCTCCCTTGCGGTTAGATTAGATAACCGTCTAAGGGGAAGGTTTAGAGGACGAGCTGAGAGATCCCTCCCGTCTTCTCCACCTGATCCTATTCCCGGTCGACCCGCAGCGCGTCCTCCTTCTCCTCCTGAGCCCATGCAGTTGGGCCGGTTACGGCTCACCCCCGAGGAGAGGCAGCAGCGTATAGCTGCCAAATTATGTATTTATTGTGCTTCCCCGAATCATTTTATTGGCGACTGCCCTGAGCGGTCAAAAGACCGGGTCCGCCGGCTGTAGCAGGGAGACCGTCGGACCAAGTTAAGCTGTCAGCCCCTGCTCCTCCGCGTCTGTGCTTACGCGCCGCTTTAATTTCTTCCCGTGAAACCTTTAAGTTTTCCGCTCTGGTTGATTCAGGGTGCGACTTTAATTTAATAGACTGTTCTTTCGTTCAACGCTCCCAGCTCGAAACCGTGCCCCTGTGCACCCCTCTCAAGGTCTCAGCCTTAGATGGAGGGGCTCTCCCTCAGATAACCCACCGAACTAAGCCCCTTGAGCTTGTGGTTTCAGGAAATCACAGGGAGCAGATCTCCTTCTTGGTTTTTCCTGTTAAGCAGGCTCCTCTGGTGTTGGGTTATTCTTGGTTACAGCAACACAACCCAAACATTAACTGGGCTGACCGGCGCATCGAAGCCTGGTCGATTAAATGCCATTCCAGCTGCCTGCTGTCGGCGGAACCCGCCAGCCCGATCACAGTCCAGCCTTCTGCTGAGGTTGATCCAGAAATGTTAAGACTCGTTCCAGAGTCGTATCACGACCTCAAGTTGGTTTTTAGTAAGTCCCAGGCCTGCTCTTTGCCACCGCACCGACCCTACGATTGCGCAATCAACCTCCTGCCGGGCGCCCCGCTCCCAGCCAGTCGCCTGTATAACATTTCTCAGGCCGAGCGACAGGCCTTGGAGAAATACATTAAGGAGTCACTAGCAGCCGGGCTGATTAGACCCTCGTCTTCCCCCCTCGGGGCTGGGTTCTTTTTTGTTGCGAAGAAGGATGGCTCCCTTCGCCCGTGCATAGACTACCGTGGGTTAAATGCTATAACGGTAAAGAACAGGTACCCCCTTCCTCTCCTTTCCTCCGCTCTTGAACCGGTCCAGTCCGCTACGGTCTTTTCTAAATTAGATCTGCGTAATGCTTACCACCTGGTCCGGATCCGCCGGGGGGACGAGTGGAAAACGGCCTTCAAGACACCCTTGGGCCATTTTGAATACCTGGTAATGCCTTTTGGGCTCAGCAATGCTCCAGCGGTCTTCCAATCCCTTGTGAACGATGTCCTCCGTGATTTCCTGAACCTCTTCGTTTTTGTCTACCTGGATGATATACTCATTTATTCACGAACCCTCTCTGAACACAGACACCATGTCCGCCTCGTTCTTCAGCGCCTTCTGGAGAATCGGCTTTTTGTGAAAGCAGAAAAGTGCGAGTTCCACAAACCCTCTGTCACCTTCCTTGGTCTCATCCTGGAAGGGGGGCGTGTCCGGTCTGACCCTGAAAAGATCAGGGCTGTTCTCGAGTGGCCTGAACCAGAGAACAGAAGAGAGCTGCAGCGGTTTTTAGGTTTCGCTAACTTTTATCGCCGCTTTATCCGTGGGTACAGTCAGATCGCCGCCCCCCTTCATGCCCTCACGTCCGTGAAGACTTCGTTCAGGTGGAACACAGAGGCCGACTCAGCTTTCCGTGACCTTAAGGACAGGTTTTCCAAGGCCCCCATTCTCGTTCATCCAGACCCCTCCAAACAGTTCATTGTCGAAATAGATGCTTCCGACACTGGTGTTGGAGCTGTGTTGTCTCAGTGCTCGGGACTGGATCAGAAGATGCACCCATGCGCCTTCTTCTCCCGTCGTCTGTCCCCCGCTGAACGCAACTACGACGTCGGCGACAGGGAGCTCCTGGCCATAAAATTGGCCCTGGAGGAGTGGCGCCACTGGCTGGAGGGGTCTGAGCAGCCAGTACAAATATGGACAGATCATAAGAATCTAGCTTATCTCCAAACAGCTAAACGACTCAATCCCAGGCAAGCCCGTTGGTCCCTATTCTTTTCCCGTTTTAATTTAAGTATCTCCTACCGACCTGGTTCCAAGAATCTAAAACCTGATGCTCTGTCCCGCCTGTACGCCCCCCACGACTCAGTTAAGGAGCCCTCTCCCATCCTACCTCCAACCTGCACCTTTGGGGCCCTCCAGTGGGAGATTCTGGACCTCATTTCCCAAGCTCTGCCTGCTGACCCGGACCCAGGTAATGGCCCACCTAACCGCACCTATGTCCCCTCCTCCGTTCGGCCCCGCCTCATCCAGTGGGCCCACTCTGAAAAGTTATCGGCCCATCCTGGAATCCTCCGAACTATCAAGTTCATTTCCCGGCGGTTCTGGTGGCCCGACTTACCCAAGGATGTTAAACAGTTCGTCCTAGCCTGCCCAGTTTGTGCACAGAACAAGCCATCAAACAGACCCCCTACAGGCTTGCTCCAGTCCCTGCCAGTCCCTGAGCGGCCATGGTCCCACATAGCCCTAGACTTTGTCACCGGCCTACCCTCCTCCCAAGGTATGACCACTATTCTCACTGTGACTGATCGTTTCTCTAAGGCCTGCCACCTTATTCCCCTCAGAAAACTCCCCTCTGCTTTTCAGACGGCCCAGCTCCTGGTGAAGCATGTTTTCCGCCAGCATGGGATCCCGCTGGACGTTCTGTCTGACCGTGGTCCACAGTTCACCTCGCGTGTGTGGAAGGAGTTTGCCGTGGCCCTTGGTGCCCGGTACTCTCTTACCTCTGGCTACCATCCGCAGACCAACGGTCAGACTGAGCGGCTCAACCAGGAGCTGGAGACCGCTCTCCGCTGTCTAACCTCCACCAATCCCTCCGACTGGTGTCAGTTCCTTCCCTGGGTGGAGTACGCTCATAACAGTCATGTCTCCACTGCGACTGGCATCTCCCCCTTCGAAGCTTCTCTGGGCTACCAACCACCTCTGTTTCCCGACGACCACAAGGAAATAGCTGTACCTTCCGTTGCCCACCACATCCACCGATGCAAAAGGGTCTGGACCCAGACCATCCAAGCCCTGAACCGGACCTCTGAGCTTAACCGCCGGTTTGCTGACCGCAGGCGAGTCCCTGCCCCCTCCTATCACCCCGGTCAGCGGGTCTGGTTATCTACTCGAAACCTCCCGTCCAGATCTTCCCATCGGAAGTTATTACCACGTTTCACTGGCCCCTATGAGATTGTCTCCGTCCTCAGCCCGACGACCGTCCGCCTCCGTCTCCCGTCCCATTCCAGGACCCACCCTACCTTCCATGTCTCTCAAATCAAGCCCGTCCTCTCTAGCCCGTTTTGCCCTCCGGCCGAACCCCCTCCACCCACCCTCGACCACCTGGGACGTCAGGTCCAAAGGGTCGTGGCCTCCCGTCGGCGTGGTAGAGGGTATCAATACCTCGTCGACTGGGTGGGCTGCGGTCCGGAGGAACGTTCCTGGGTTTCTGGTTCCTCCCTCCCTGACAGGTCGTTGGTGGACTCTTTCCTCTCCTCTTCCTCGAGGTCGCCGGGTGGCGACCATTGAGGGGGGGGTGGTGTCAGGACTCAGCCGACAGGGCCGTGCAGTTTCTGCCGGCTCTGCTTCTTTCTGCTTTCTCCGCAGGTGTTTGCAGTTGACAGGTGGGCAGGGCGCACACACCTGTGGCTGGTTAAGCTGCGTCTGATCGCACTATAAGAGCAGCATCCAGACAGCAGGAGGACGCCAGTGTGTTAACCGTAGTGGTACGACTAAGGCCACAGTCTCTCTACTGAGTTCAGACTTCCCTCGTTAACCCAAACCTCTGTGTTCCCCAGGTTACCTCTCGATCGCCTTTCAGAGGGTCCCACTCGTGCTGACTCCAGGGTCTGAGTTCCCACAGGGTCCTCCCTTTCTCCTGGCTCTAAGCAAGGTGCTTCGAGCCACTCTGGTTTCTCCTGCTGCCCCGGATCATTGTAAGTCAACGCAGCTCTGTCACCCTCAAGCCCGAGCCTAACCTGTCACTGAGACACCTGCCACCAGCTCCATCGATCAGAGCCTGAGTCCGCTCCGTCCTCCCCCGGTTAGGTTGCTGCGTCCGGTGAAGTCGAACGGGTCCCGGTGCTGTGGCTTCCCCGTCGCCTCCGTTGCTTCCATTTTCTCTCTATCAATAAACAGTTAACTGATCCCTGTTGCCGTGTGTGTTCTGCATGTGGGCTAAATACGTTCAGCCGAACATGACACAGTACAAATGTACTTTTACACAATTTAAAAATAAAATTCAAGGTTTGTCACTGTCTCTATATAAGAATGACTGAGCAAAACTTTGTGACTGGTAGTTTGAAAATAAAGTATATTTTTTTTATCAATGTCTTTTTATTGAAAATAAAGTTTTAAGTAAGCAAAAAGTGCTGCAGTGTTTTCTAATACTAATCTGACTTTTATGGGGGCAGGTAAAAACAAAAAAAAACTTATTTAAGAGTCTTCCAAAAATTAGAACAAATCAATTGGTTGTCTTCATCTCTTCAATTCAATTCAGTTCAATTTCTTTATATAGCGCCAATCCACAACAAATCATCTCAAGGCACTTTACAGAGACAATTCAACCAGATCATACAGTTAAACTGATTGAAAGTTTTCTATCTAGGAAAACCAATTGATTGCATCAACTCATTGACTCAAATGCAATCCCTCACACTAAGCGTGCTTGTAGCGACAGTGGAGAAGAAAAACTCCCTTTGAACAGGAAGAAACCTCCAGCAGAACCAGGCTCAATGTGAGCTGCCATCTGCCAAGGCTGATTGGGGTTCAAGGAGAAAGAAACAAACATACAAAAATAAGCAGAGATAAATAAATCTTTTTCCCCAAAAAAATTAGGGAATAACTTTACATTGATATAAACATGTGGTACTAAAACTACACATTACGGCCAATTCAGACTGAAGAATGGTTGGGGCAAAACATCTGCGAGTGAAGCTTTTATCCAGCAGAATCTTACCAGAGTTTAGGAGAAAAAAAACTGGAATCTGTCATCAGTGTTTTACACTCTGCTTTACAGATGAATGTTTATTTTGCAATCTATCTGGAATTCAACCTCCACATATGAAAGAAGAGCTAAGAGCCCCAGAAGTCACATTGCTTGATATACCGTACAGTGCAAAGTTTCCAATATCAGTAATGATTCAGAATAACATTTTATCTACTTGTTTGTCTGTTGTTTTTTTTTATAAGTCTAACTTCAGAGAGACCATCTACTGGGACATATCAGTAAACTTTATGGTTTCCTCTGCTGAAAAGATTGATGGAGAAGTTCATTATTCCAGCACCATTATTCCAGATCCTTACTCTGACAGAAGCATTACTACCTGATAAATTTACAATGGTATCACTTAATTTGATTGATTTAACTTTGATTTCAACTGTAGAGAGTAACTCTGCTCTAGAATCAATGGTTAATCTCATATCTGTTTGGTTTTCAAACATTCTGATTGTATGATCTAGTTGTATTGTCTCTCTTAAGTGCTTTGAGATGACGTGTGTTGTGAATTGGGGCTATATAAATAAATTAAACTGAATTGAATAGACCAAAAATAACGTCTCTTTATTAGGTCTAGGTAATATTTAACTTTTTAAAAAGTGAGTTTTTCAGTTTTCATCAGCTGTGAGCCATAATTCAAAGCAAAACTGTGTAACGTGGACCACTTTGGACCAGCAGATTGAAAGTCCTTGAGATACAAGGCCTCATTCACTTCTCTAGATTCAATGGTTAGTCTTATATCTGTTTGGTTGTCAATCAATAATTTTTAGCTTAGTTAGCTCCAGTGTTGAAAGGGAGCTCAGACTGCAGTAAAGCAGTATTCTGGATTACATAACTTATCAGTGACACATTAGACCCCCTCGAATTATATCAATAATACACACGTTAAGTGCTGTATATTGGCCTGAAAAAACATTTAATTTATCTATCTCAAAATTAGGCTAATACTTGGGTAAAAAGTTACACACTCTTGCTTTGATGGAAAATAAAAGGAAAATAAACACTTGAAATACATTACTCAATGTATGAATGTAATGAATCATTAAGTTTCATTTTTTAAAATTAATTTATTAAATAAATTACTTTTATAATTATCTTCTACACAATTAAGATATATCTTTGATAGTAGAATAATTAATTTATAAAATGCAAATATTGGCATCATCACAATTTTGAGAAAGCAAACATACAGTTTTACAGACAGTCTCAACCCAAACTACGCTTGATAGATATCAAGAGCAAGATTGGATGCATCAACATCAACAGTGCTTTGAACACTGAAGTCATATCTTTTTCATCATGAAAACATTAAGTACACATACAGTAAATAGCAGTATGCTACGTGTATGTGTGATATACACAGATGGCTCCTTACATAACACACACAATGATTTTAGAGAACTGTTGCTTTTTCTCAATTAACAGATCATTGTTACAGACTTTTCTTGTTGTACATTCAGTTATCTGGAGAATAGGACTCCACAAACAACTCACACAGACAGCGTCAATGTGCCTTCCAAGAAGATACTTCCAGTTTTTTTTAGTTACCTTTCAGTTTTCTCTCCTTGTGGTGCACTTTCCTTTTGAAGGATGAGGTATTTGCCAGACCGTTTATTTAGACCTTCTCCCTCAGTCTAATATGTAAGGGATGCAGCAGCTTAACAGTGTAAAATTTTAATGAATGCCTTCCGAAATTCTATATTAAAGGTGGTGTATATAATAGGATTTACAGCACTGTTCACGTAGCCCAGCCAAGTGAAAGCATTGTACATCTCAGCAGGAACCTTGCATTTGGTACAGTGAGTGTTCAAGATATGCGTGATGAAAAACGGCAACCAACATATGATGAATACACCTGAGGAGATAAAAAGAGACAAAAAATATAAATGTGAGAAAAGAAAGTGTTGGGATCTGGAGATGTACCACCTTTCTCCAGCAGAGTGCGCTGTAGGTCTCCTGGGCTGGAGCCCTCCAGCACACCTGAGACGCATCTACTCATCAGAAGACCTTCCCTTCATAAACAGCTGCCAGACCTTCCTTCGACGCCGCAGTGTTGACCTTAGTTTGGTTAGCAACCTGAGCCTCTGTTACCTGAAAGAATCTAAGTTGTCTCTAAGTGAGAAAACTGGTTCTAACCTTCCTCCGTCTTTGCTCACAGGAAACCTGTCTCAAGCCTGAAGCTCTGGGTGAGCTTAACCTGCCTTCCAGCCCTGGTGAGCCAAACCTGAAGATTCCTATTTTGGATTTCCCCTGCTGCTCTCTGTGAAGAGCTGGAACCTCTGATCAAGGTCTGCCATTCAAAGTCAGAAGCTAGACGCTGCAGCTGCTTGAGCACTCTGCTGAACCAACAGTCTCTGGACCCAACGGTTCCCTCTCTCACAAGAGAAGCCTGGACCCCGTCAAGGTAGAATCAGAATTATCTAAAAGGACTCTTTAATGATCTGCCTGCCCAGCTAATCAAACTATCATCTCTGAAGACTTCAGTGAACCCAACCCGGACCTGTTCCAGATCCAGTTCATGTTTTTTGTGTCAAACATCTTTAATAAACTCTGTTAAACTTTTACCCAGTCTCCTTTGTGTTCTGCGTGTGGGTTTGATATTAAACCAGTCATGACAGAAAGTGATTGAAAACGGAGATGAGCTTAGCTCTAACCATAATTAGACCCAAACATGCCCTAGCTCACATATTATACTCCAATTCATCCTAGTGGTATTTTTTTTAGGTTAAGGTCAGGACTCTGAAGACTAGCTAACTTCATTTAAAATTGGATTATCCATGTTTTTACTTTTCTAACATACTTATTGAAAAAGAGATCTATAAACTGTTCCATAAAATTAAGGAGAAATTAATTGTGCATACTGTTGAAATATGGTGTAGAGTTAGGAGATCTTTTTACTGTAAATAAGGGGCTAGGTCCAATACAGGCTCCCACCATACATATTGAGACAAGTACTATCATCCTGGCAATCAAACCAGCACATGGACATTGGGTTGCCAGATTGACAGTAACAATGTGTCGATCCACACAGTATGAAGTGACAAATGTCTCCTCTGCACTAAACTGTTGTGGTAGGGGGCTTTACATAAATACATCAGATTTTTTGCATTGCAAAAGTAAGGCTTTGATACAAGTGTTTGGCGAATGGAAAGTAGGATAAGGACGGCCTTCTTTCTTAGGCTTAGCAAGAGGTGAAATAAGGGTCTAATATTGCAACATGAAATGTGTATAGAGAGGGCTGTAATTAGTGCTAATTAGTACAGTAATCATAACGCGGCCTGTCACTACAAAAGGATGCTAACGACATTTTTGCTACAAAATATTTCCGAAATCTGTCTCTTAAATGCAGAGCTATGGAAAACCATCAAAGTCCTCTCAAAAAACAGAAAGATAAACAATTCAAAATAAACGTAGCTTACCGAGAACAATGGCTAACATTTGAGTGGCTTTCTTTTCCTTCTGCTGAGAAATCTTCCTCTTGCTCATATTTTTGACAGAAGTTTGAGTCTTGCCATTAGGTAAGGCCTGTGTTTGGAAGGCCTTGTCTACAACTGGTGCAGCGTCCGCTTGGGACTCCTTGGGCTCGCCGTTTTCCTCTGCTTTATGGCCGTCCTTACGGGGTGTAGGAGGGGTGGAGGTGGGAGTAGTGTTAGCCTTATTGGGCATTAACTGCTGGCGGCTGGTAGCCGGAGTGTCTCCGATAGCACTACGTGACAGATGCTTTTGCCTATGGCTGCTGCCGCTATTGTTTTGCTCATCGAGCTCCATATCATCCCCGTCAGTGGCTGCATCTTTGATGAAAATCTGAAGTCCAAGATATGCAAAACAGGTTGTCATTGAGCAATTGAAGAAGAGTGTGACATTCAAAATACAGTGCCTTGCAAAAATATTCGCCCCCCCTTGAATTTTTTTGACCTTCCCCCACATTTCAGGCTTCAAACATTAAGATATTGTAAATTTTGTGAAGAATCAACAACTAGTGGGACACAATCATGAAGTGGAAGGAAATTTTATGGATAATTTTAAACTTTTTCAACAAATAAAAAACTAAAGAATGAGGTGTGAAAAATGAATCCGCCCCATTAGTTTCAATGAAGCAAACTCTCTCGAGAAGTTCAGTGAGGATCTCTGAATGATCCAGTGTTGACCTAAATGACTGATGATGATTATTAGAATTCATCTGTTTCTAATCAAGTCTCCGTATAAGTTCACCTGCTCTGTGTCTGTGAAGATTCTCTGTCATCCAGGTGATGATCATCTAGTAAACTTAAACTTCAGTAAACTTCATATTCAGTTGCCTAGACTGAACTGTTATAAGCTTAACCTGCTCTGTGATATCCTCAGTGTTCTGCTTTAAGTGCTGAGAGCAACATGAAGAACAAAGAACACACCAGGAAGGTGCAAGATCCTGTTGTGGCGAAGTTTAAATCTGAATTTGGATGCAAAAAGATTTCCCAAGCTTTAAACATTCCAAGGAGCAGTGTGCAAGCGATAACATTGAAATGGAAGGAGTATCAGACCATTGCAAATCCAAAGACCCAGACGTTCCTCTAAATTTTTAGCTCAAATAATGAGAAGACTGATCAGAGCTGCAGCCAAGAGGCCCATAAATACTCTGGGGGAACTGCAGGGATCTAAAGCTGAGGTGGGGGACTCTTTCCATAGGACAACAGTCAATCATATACTGTAAAAAAGCTGGCCTTTGTGGAAGAAAGCCCTTTCTCAAAGATATCCTTTAAAGTCTCATTTAAAGTTTACCATAAGCCACTTGGGAGAAATACCAAACGTGGGAAGATGCTCTGGTCAGATGAAACCAAAAGTCGAAAAGTATGGCAACAATGAAAACTTTATGTTTGGCGTAAAAGCAACAGAGCTCTTTACCCTAAACACACTCATCTCATCTCCTCTCCTCTCTCAAACATGGTGGTGGCAGCATCAGGATTTTAGCCTGCTTTCCTTCAGCAGGGACAGGGAGGATGATTGAAATTTATGGGAAGATGGATGGAGCCAAATACAGGACCATCCTGGGAAAACACAAAAACTGTTGATTATTCAAAAGACCTGAGACTGGGATGGAGATTTATCTTTTAATGAGCCAATGAGACAATGATCCAAAACATAAAGCAAAATCTACAATGAAATGGTTCACACACAAAAAAATCCATGTGTTAGAATGGCCAAGTCAAAGTCACAAGGACATTTTTTGTCTTCATTATGATTGTGTGCCACTTGTTGTTTCACAGAGAAATTAAAATTTTATATCTTTGTGTTCGAGGCCTGAAATTTGGCAAAAGATTGAAAAGTTCAAGAGAGACGATTACTTTCACAAGGCACTGTCAACAGTACTAAAAGATTGTGCAATTTTGGTGTCATGTGTTAATAATTTGCTTCTAAGAATCTAAGATATCTGCCTCCGTGTCTTTTAACGGGGACACACTCTCTACAGCTTGCCGCTCTAAACCCAGCTAACCCCTGGAGAACTGCTTGGCTGTGTCCGAATGTCCCACTTAATCACTATATAGGGCACTATATAGCGGTCCGATCCAGATTAATGTCTGGTTGAGCATACACAAATGAGCTCATGGTATGGCGTGCTACTGGTACGGATCGGGTAGTGACAGTCTCTAGACAAGCAGCTATATCCCAGAATGCTATGTGAGGAGAGCTCTCCCCGCAAAGCATCATGGGATTTGTTGTCACAGCAGCCTGCTGTCGCTACCCAACAGTGACGACAAATAAAGATAGCACAGGCACTGTGCGGGGAGGCAGAGTTACGTGACCAACGGGGAGTGAAAAGTAGTGATCAATTGTCCAGACGGTCATTTGACTGAGTTCACTATAAAGTCCACTATATAGTCCCTGCTCCATATAGTCATTGAGGGATTTAGGGGTTAGGGTGGATGTTCGGACACAGTTGTTATCTCCTTTTACTAAGAATTTTAAAATCAATTTTAAGGGTAAAATAAAAAATACAATTATCACCTCTGTAAGTCTGGTTTGGTGGGAAAATATACAAAGTAGCTGTCTGCATTAAAATTTAAAACAAGAGCAAGTTAAATAGTTAATCACAGCTAATCCATTGCATTTTTTATTAAACACATAATGTGACACTATATGAGGACAGCCATCTCAAAGTTATTCAACTCCCTCATGGCTAAGTATTTTGTAGAGCACCCTTATGCTATTTTGACCTGCTGCAGATGTACAACTCCAGAGCATCACTGAACCACCACAACACTTCCTTCAAGGCAGGTTGATATCCAAAGTCCCTTCATTATTATTTCTCCACAATCCTGCTCATCCATCGGCCAGAAAAAAATAAATAAAAAAAAACCCTGTTTGGATTCAGTGCTCTACAGAATTCTAAAAACACTTGGACTTATTGATATACGTAGTTGTAAACAAATTGGGGCTGACTGGGTTTTTGTTAGTCACAGTGTACATGTCTTTGAGTTTAGCCATGGAAACTCAGTTTTTACCATGTATCTGGTAGTGAAAATATAAACTTTTGAAATTGTTGGGAGAAAATCTTGTTGCAGTTCTTTACAGTCTATTTTCTGACCACTTGACCTCTCAGAAATCTTAATGCTGCCACTGATTGCTTTCTCTCTCTCTGCAGATCAGGCCATCTTAACCACCATTTCTCCAACTTTAAACCATTAAATTATAGGTTTAGCTTTGTCTCTAGTTTCACCATATTCCCTCCTTTTGTGCATGGCAGACATGACAATACCCTAGACTTATCAATCCAACTTCTATATATATTTAACTTTCAATATTATTTCTTGAATTTGACAAAGAAAAAATATTTTCATACGGTTATACCAATAGGAAGGAGCTGGATAAAATAAAAGTTAATTAAATGGGAAACTCTTAAAACAGTAATTAGTCACAACTCTTGTGTTGTCTTAAAAAGAAGAATCTTGAAGAGAAATTAGACTTAAATGATTTCAAAGAATTAACAGAATAAGGGGACACACCACTTTTTTCTTGTTGGTCGGAAAACTTCCATTGGACTTCACAATCATGGTGCACAATCTCACATCCTCTGGATGAGTGCATTTATCCTGTAACAGAGACAGTAGCTAAGTGAGGCTAGGAGGGGGCAGAATGTGTAAACAACAGTCTAAATTCTGTCAATGAACAGGAGGTCAAATATTACTCTATGTATGATCAGATGAAAAAAGAATAGGGAGAAAAAAAAATCATTCTTTTCAGAATTGTATTGTATTATATTGCATTGTAAACCAAACAAATTTTATTGATAGAATAGGTCCTTATTTCCGAAATACATGTAAAAACATGGTAAAAATGCAAAGCATAAAAGAGCCTGTAGTGATGTTTTGCTAATTTTCTGTTGAAAACGAAATAATATTCTTCTATTTTTTTTACTGGCCAATGGCGATATGAGACTATGCATAAGATTGAGTAATATTTCACCATAAAATTTGGGTTTTACAACAGGGGGTTCTATGAGTTTCCAATGTTGCTAGGTTAATTGTCACAAAATGTTTACATAATGCAGTTTATGTTCATTTATAAGGTTATGTGTATAAAGCAGTATTAAAATGTCAAGGTTGCTGGAATTGTACCTCTTATTCAAACTTTTGGGATGATATGCAACTGCATTTTTTATTGTATTTTTTTCTTTTATGAAGTGTCACAATTTAACAAAATACTAGTAGTTAAAAAATGAGTGTCCTAAAGGTGTCGGATATAATTGGGCTGAAAAAATATTGAGTTGCTGATCCAGGGCTTCGTACATACCCACATGTTTGCTTTGCACTAAAATAGCCCATAAAAATAAAGAGCCCTACTGTTACAGAGTTAAATCATTCATATTGAATACATAAAGCTGCTGGGCTGTAAACAGAAACCATAATTTTGAAGCTGCTCACCCTTAGTGAAGTTGCTATGTCTGTGTCAGCGGGCTGACACACACGCCGCTTTGGCTTTGTGTTCACACGTTTTCTGCGCTTCCTCAGGACCACATAAATTTGCACATAAACCAGAAGAGTAATGATAAAGGGTACGTAGAAGGAGACGATAGAGGAGTACACCACAAAGGCTGGGTTGGCGATGACACAGAGAGAGGCATCACGGGTTGCTGTGGAGATAAGTGCATGGTGATTAAAATCTTTTGAATTAATTTTCTGAAGAGAGGAATTCTTATTTGGCTTGGAGTTTATTTGGTTATGGTAATTCAAAATACATCTTCAAATTTCCATCTCTTTAAACTTTTCTACTTCATAAGTCATCAACAAAGCCAAATGTTAAGGGTCAGTCCTATTTCTATATACTCTTATTGGAATTCAGTTAACAGTTTTATTATGACTTATTATTTTCTTTGTTTTGGTACTTTCATATGAAAAATATTGAACAAATATAAACATAAGTTTAACATCAAAGGCAGTAAATTTCTTTGATGTTTTCTTGTTAAGTGTATTAAATATATTTCTAACCAAATTTCAAAACATTCGTAACAGTGAGCACATAGCACAGCTTTGAAGTAGATGGAAAAGATGCATGGTCCTTACATGTTAATACTCTGACCTGTATTTGTATTTATTCTGCCCTGCTAAGTCTGAAACAAAAAATAAATGTATTGTAACCTTCAAGTTATTTACATTGTAAATGGGATTCATGTATGTGTAACTGAAATTGTCCTATATCCATTTTTTATCTCTCAAAGTCAACCTTTGACATGTAGATAACTTGCATGTTTAGTTTGTTATTGGTGCTATTTTTTCCACTCCATTATATGATGCTTGCCTTTACTTTTGGAAGGCCAAGCAAAGTGTGAGACTTCTCACTGAGAAAAAATTTTTATGGTCTTGGTTCTGTTAAGTTTTTGCTGAGTTTTCAGTTTCATATTGATTCATGATTTTCTTTACTTTCTAGTTTTATTGGTTTAATTCCTATTTTGTTGTGTTTTTGGATGTATTTGAGTTCTTAGGCTTTTCTTTGTTGCCCTCTTGTGTTGGTTTCCTTTTCCTTTGCTCTTTTCTTAGAAGCCTCTCTTCACACCTGTTCCCAATCAGCTCGTTAGTCCTCTCTTTGTTCAGTCAACCATACATATTCTCCCTGTGCAGTGCTGGTTCCTTGTCTTAGCTCGTCTTTCCCTAGCTCCTTATGCTTGTTTTCCCCTGATGTCTCCATGGTTCTGGTTTATTTATCATTTTAAGTTGGATTTTGGATTCCTGCCTCTCTTACCTGTGTTCATGTATTAAAACTGCAATAACTCACCTCTGCCTCTGCATTTGGGTCCTCTAACCTCAACCAAACATTGACAAAAATACATATTTTGCTAACTAGAGATTATCTCAAAAATAAAAGTAGGTGTTAGGTGCTGATTAGGTACTAAAAGAGCCACTTTGTTTACTAGGCACATTCACATTGAAATTCAAGGAACCCTAAAAAAAGTTTATATTTTAACCAACTCTAAAAACTACTGTAATGTGTAACAGCTAACGTTATTAGTTTTACTTAAATGTATAGTGGAGGATGTTCTTTTTTCGAGGGGATCATCAAAATATGTGGTCCTCCTAATGGTCAATCATTCTGCTGATATGTTTATGAAAGGCCGTCCTACTTGCTCATCCCCATTTTCATTTACCGGTGATGAGCCTGACATAGTGGAAAAATTGCAAATCTTCCCTTGGAAAGTAAGCTTGTATGAGCCATGCAAACAGCAACTTTTACACAGAGCGGGCACAAGGAGAAATGGGCTTGTGCATGCTTTCCAATGCATTTAATAGGTCTTCCCTCTATCGGGTACAGGGTTGTGCATGTGCATTTTTATTTAAAAGTGGAAAGGGTGGGTCTTTTTAAAAATTGACAAAAAACCTCCACCATATCTTTAAGCTCTTATTCTAAACTGATTTAAAATTACCACTGTCATTCTTGAATGAGTCAAAGATATTTCTTATTCCTGAATAGTGAATGTACTGTGACATAAAGTAAAAATGCTCAAACATTAATAAAGAGAAAACAGGGTTTTCATAAACCCCAATATTTCACCTTAGCGGTGCAGTGGTTAGTCTAGCTCCCTGACACGCATTTCGCTGGTCTTGATTCCCTAAAGAGGAGTAGAGGGAACATATTCTTTCTAAATTTCCCCACTGTGGATATTTTCTATTCCTCGTTCGTTTCTTTATCAGTTGGCTTAGATTTAGTCACTTCTGTCTGTGCAAATTCTCATCTGCATCATGGTAACCACAAAAAAGACCTAAATCAGAGTCAACCAGACCTTCACTCAGTTTTTTCTAAAGAGGTTCCAACACTTATAAAGAGGTATTTATTTGGTCTTATTTTTTAATTTTGTGTGAAATATGCTTTTTATTATTTTTTTTATTCTGCTAGTGTTTGAAAAAGTACAGCACCAGAATGTATAATGATTTTAATGACCTTAGATTGTATGGCTATTCTGAAATTATGTAGGTTTTTGTAGTACTTAATATAGAATAAAGCAAATCATAAAGCAAAAGTAAATCATTACAGCTTTTTTAGTCAGTCCTTGGTTTTGATTTTAGTGCCAACCAAGTTCAATGGTCCCCTATAACCCCCTCTGTAGAATGTTTCTGGCTAGTGGTTCTCAAACTTTCCATAACTGCTAGCTCATTAAATGTTTAGGTAACCAAGTACCAGGACTAAAATACTGATATGAAAAAAATTTAATATATTGGCATTGTAGGTTTGGCTGAAAGATAAAGTTTAATGGGTTACTTTTCATCTAAAAATCAAATATTTAATTTAAAAAATACCTGACGATAAGTTCACAGAAGGGAGAGTTGGACATTTTATATCTGCAGTAACAAAACAGCCATCCTGATTCTATTTCAGGATTTCAGGATTTCTATTTCATTCTATATTTAGTATTCATGGTAATATACAACTATTAATGCAAGGTAGAATTTAGTGCCTGAATAAATAAAATTCAAAGAAGTAAACTTTCATGAGCATACACTGTCGTGAGTATAGTACAGTAATTACTGTACTGATGTTTTTAAATCAAATGGTTTACCCACTTATAAACTGGAAGATGTTTCAGATCCATGTAAAAACGTAACCAGTAGCACTACTTGCTTTATTACTGTTATCTGCTCATGCTGGCAGTTCTTAAAACACTCTTCCCTGCAAATTGAGTGTTTTTTATTTGAATAGATCAATGCATTAAGACAACTTCCTTGTGTCACAATGTTATTCTGGCAGTTAGCTTCTACTTTCACTACTAAATTTCTTGTAGTTCTTTTATTGCTGTACTACCTCTCCATTTGACAAGTTTCTTCCTTGTAATACAGTGACAATTTATGATTGGCGTCATACCTCAACTGGCGCACTCCTAGCTTGGCTTTCAAGATTTAGTCTAAAGATTGTTTGCTAGGGCACGAACACCCAGCCAGAAGTGGTTGCAAATGCGGAGAGTTTTAACTATTTTGGTATTTTGTCTTATTGAGTTGTTCTCATACCTTAAGAAGAAGTTATTACTTTTTTTTATATTATCATTTATCTTGTGCCCACAACAAACTGAAAAGTAACAGTAGTAAATGACAAAATATCAATATTTAATTAGGTACCACTAAAAGTAATCCAAGTATTACTAGTGTTATGCATGTCCCAGTTAGGAGAACTTGGCCATCCGATACTGGTTTGAATGGCTCAGTCCAAAGCTAAACTAACATCGAACTGGACCAGACTGGAAAATTGTTTTTAATTTCTCTTTTCTAAATCTGACTCAGATTAGGTTTTTTAAAAAGAATAAGGGGTAACGTTTCGGCCTCAATGTAAAAAGTAATTTAGCGCAACAAAAAACATGCGCCTCAATCTTTACGGCAAAACTTGTAATTCATAAAACTTACTGTTGCGTGAAAATAAGCTGCAATCCACGCAAACCTTGAGAGAGGATTTGGGGCCTCGACACAACTTTTCTAAATCCACAATGACAAGCAAAAATGTTCTACAACTCACCCAATAGAATGAAATGTGTCTTTTTTTGTTTATTTAACTATAGTGGCATCAAACCTGATGTTTTTCCATAGGTTGAGCTTTTATGATGTAAACATGAACAATTAAAGTGAATCACATTAGACGTCATACAAGACAGTACCACACCTAAATAAAAATTGAAAGGGCTTCAGTCCGATGAAAACCGTAAATATATATTTTTTTAAGTCAGGGTGTAGTGCATCGTTGTGTGTGCCAAGAACCATTAAACTCTGTTTATTCTAAAAGTGAGCAGGTCAGACATCCCGCTGACCTGCTGCTACATGATGACAAATGACTTATTTGCTCGTTTTGACTGTCTATCCCACAGAGGGGCACAAAATATTGTGTCTTGACCTGTGCTAGTTCAAGATCTAACCACCTCTTAGCTCCCTTTAGAAGGCAGCGATTGACAGGTTGGATATATAAAATCACACTCTCTCCCTGACAGCCAAACTGGTAAGTTAAGACATATAACATTGCCTAAAAATGTAATTTAATATAAACACATCAAATAATAATTTCAAGCAAGGAGCAACTTGACAAATAGAGCTATAAATAGAGCTATAACTACACCAATATAACTTTAAATGCAATATTTGGGATTTGAAAAGGTGTTTCACTAGTGGTAGTTTAGACCAACTCAATTCAGGATTAATTTATAGCCACTGTGTTTACAAGGGGAGATAGTAATCAATGTGTTCTAAACATGAAATTCGATTTTAAGCTCTATAAAAGAAATAAATACAAACATGCATCTTAATAAATGCAGTTAATTAATTTTTTTAACATAACACTGTATTATATACATAAAGGAGATACACATTAAGCTTGCAAAGGAGTGGGAAGAGGACATCATTATCTATTCCCACTCCATATTTACATATCATTCATGTGTTCAATTTAGCTTGAGATTTGCTAAATCATAGTGACAGTCTGACCGCATTGTTGCCATGGTTATTTGGACATGCACTAGGTGCATTTCATCTATTTGTAGTGCTTCACGTACTAGTTTGTAAAAATTGTATTAAAAAACAAAAATTTAGAGTGACTGAATGAAAACTAAATAGGTTTATGAAAAGCAAGTTAGCTTGGTCCAAAAAGAAATCTTATCAGAGTTGATTTATCTGTAACCAGTGTTTGACTAATCTAGTTATTCAGTGGAATAAAGCCCTATGGCTTAGTAAATGCACACACAAACAAACAAAATACGTTTCCGGGACTGTAGAGCATATTTATATTGAACTCCTTTGTACCTGTGTTATTGAGGCCAAATAGCAAGGGGCATGATATGGCAAAGGAGAGAACCCAGACAACAGAAATCATTACAGTGACTCTTCTCCTGGAGCTGTAGCGTGTGTTGTACAGCATGGGCATTGCCACTGCTGTGTATCTAAGAGAAAAGCAAAGAAAGAAAAAAAAAACTTTATTATCATGTTAACTAACCAGAAATTGGTTTACAGCACAGTATGTCATACATTTTGTTCTTCAGTATTTCATTATTTTCACCCTTCTACTACCTGTACATTTTTTTTAATTCAATTGATGGGATTATTGGCCTGTAGCATTACAGAGAACATAAAGTCCACAACTGGGTTAAATTTGAAATGTTGCCTGTCATTTGTTATCAAATCCTTTCTGATATAAGTCTGCCCCTTAGGAAACAGTCTTGTGCTTGGGCTTCAGTTAACATCAAAATTAGATTTTGTAATGTAAAGAGTTTTTTATTGTTGGATCAAAGATTTCATCATTTAACCTTGCTCCAGTGTTTGACCGTATTAGTATTACTGCTGTAAATACCAGGAAATTAACACCATTTTCTTTTGTGTGATTCATTGATTTGTGTTTTCCAGCTGGAGAGACCTCATGCATAAAACTTGAAGAGGTTTGGCTTTTCGGAGTGTTGTGATAGCTTTAAATAACAGACACTGTTTATTTTATAGATAAAGAATAAAATAAATAAAATTGAAGAAAAAAACATGTTATTACAAGAATATTTTTATAAAAACTGACATAGTTATGATTTTCTTTTTTTTATATATATAAAATTTTTATTTTTAAACGTTTTTACAGTATCAAGACATATATAAACACAAACATAAACATGTATGGGAAGCATGCCAATATTCACAAGACAAGGTTTTAAGTACAAAAACGTATCATTCATACAAAATCTGACCGTAAGGGTTTTATGTACTCAGTCCATTTAGTCCAGATTTTGTAAACCATGTCCTTTTGCATCCTGAGGGAAAAAGACAACTTTTCCATGACATATTCCGTGTATTATATTGATCCAATCCTCAGTAGTTGGAGATTCCACTCTCAGCCCCTTTCTAGTGATGGCCTTTTTACTTGTAATAAGTAACATACCAAGTAATCTTTTATCATTGTTTTTCCAATTTGTCACAGGAACATCACCCAAATACAGTGTTTCCCATTTAAGGGGAATTTTAGTACCAAATACATTATTAACATGTCCACCTATCTGTGTCCAATAATTAATTATAACGTGACATTCCCAAAAAATATGGAAGTGGTTGGCACCAGTGACCCCAAATAGTCTCCAACATGCATCCCCACCACCTTGATGACGTTTCTGGATAGACGTAATAAAGTACCTGATCAGATGATTTTCTTCATTAACCCCACCATGAGATAAAACAAGGATGGAACAGCACACAGAAAACAAAAGAGCTTGGTAAAACCTGTAAAAAATCACAGAATTCACAGTGTACTCATTCATTTTCATGCACAGCTCACAGCAAAGTGGACTCACAGCCAAACTCCATGTGAAATCATAAAGTTGTTTATATATCCGCCTGTCAGCATGTCCTTCTAACCCATCTTTTCCTGCTCCTCAGTAGTTAGCTTTGGGAATGGTCTCTTGTTCACACTGGCTGAGTAAAATACTGCATCTTTGAAAAAAACTTTGAATAAAAAATAAGTGCTGTATGTGTATCCACTGACTATATTATGGGTATAAAGTTAATCATCTAAACATGTGTGCCTGGGCTCCTGCAGAAAATAATTACAAAAAAATATATAGATTTCCCAAGAGATTGCTGTCCCTAATTGTGTTGACAAGACAGCTTTTTTTCCCCACTGCCTGAAGGAGACAGCATTAAAACCACAGCTCTGCACACCTGATGCACAGCTAAGTTTCAGCTCCAGCTAGACAGCCAGTCGACCCCCATGTGATTCACTGGCCCTATCACACGTTCCCCCTTTCAGTTTAGGTAAGAAGTTGTGTCTGGGCAGAAAAAAAAAATAGCGTAGGAAAAAACAATGTCAGTATTGTTGTTTCATTTTGCTTTGCTATTTCTTTTAAATGTTTTCTCAACATATACTGTACTCTCGCATGAAATTTGTCTCCATAGCTCTTATACCTGTACTAAATTCTGTCTGTTAGCCTAGCCGTTAAAGTTAAAGATATGCTACCGAAAAAAAAAATTTGGGCCCCTTTAGTTTTCCTTTGTTGATAACACAACTTATTGTATTTGTGACTATAACATGCATACAGCTCTCGCTTCTGAATGACGTTTAAAATATCCAGATTGCACATTGTCTATCTTTAGTGAAAACATAATGCAGTTTCCTTTTCCGGTGAATGAAAGCTATGGTGCTAAAGATTTATGAGAAATTAAATCAGTTGACAGGAGGGCTAAAACAGTTAATCGGATTAATTGTGATCAATCAATTATTGAAATAATCATCAACTAATTAAGTAATCGATTAATCATTAAATGGAGTATTGAAACTGTAAAATATGGCTTTAGCTGACGAGCAACTCAAAGCAGTAATTGTATCAAGATTGTAGAAAAATATATCAACATTTCGCATTTAAGATAAAGAACTTTTTAAAGGTCCCTCTGAAGAACAAAGTTGTAAAGCTGTTATGGAACATTCAAACCCACAGTTTACAGAGTTGAAAAAAAACAACAAGAAAACGAAAACAAACTGTTAATAAAAAGAAGAAGGAGAAGACAGAGAAAAGGCAATTTAACGCACTGCCGTCAATTTGGAGTCTTCTTCAGTGAGGGGTGAGGAGACAAGCCCCTCACTCCCCTGAAACAATGACAGGAAGCCAGATGCAGCTCTGCAGCCAATGCCTGCAGGCAGCATTGCTACCACTTTGTTTCTCTTATTGAAAATTAGTTACACATGTGTAACTCTTCCACTAACCCCCGTTTACCTAAAAATTAAAGAGTAAATATAATATTTCTCTATCTTTTTGAAACAGCTGAATTAATACATGTCCCCATACATTTAATGGATGAACAGCCTCATTCACTGTGCGTCATCAGTTTTTATTTGATGAAATAACTTGATTTATGTATTCTGTATTAAGTTTAATATTATTGAATACTTAAAATTACTTTATGGAGTTCATATTTAGCTTAAAACATATTCAGAGTGTTTTTCTTTGTCTTGCCAATTGATTTTTCTCCCTCGGCTTTATTAGTATTAAAAAATTTGCTTTTTTTAAAGATTCTTTAAAAATTTTTTAATCGTTTAAATTAATCCTGTACATCCCTGAAACACGTTTAAAATGCAACCAAAACCAACACTTTTTATTGCTTTGTAGACTGCATATCTTCATTTAAAATGGGCTTTGCCAAAAACTTTTTGTAGCGCAATACTCGATAATGACCAGTAGTTCGATGAGTGTGAGTACTAGGGTTCATTTACATTTTTAAAAGTTGTAAATCTATTTTAAGTAAACTTTAATAATGCATATTGAACTTCAATCTTCTGACAAAAAAATTGTGGCTAGTTAAAATGCTGAGTCACTAGTAGCTTTTTTGAAAACCACAAGCCACAGTGGCTAGTGAGCAAAAAAGTTAATGTCAAGCCATTCTCATGTGCATGTGCTTAACTTTATCCAGTTTTAGTAGCCTATCCTCTTTAGTAATATTGTATTTCTTTGCTTAAAGATGATAAATAACTTATTGGTAATATAAAAATAGATATCCTGAATAAAAGGTGTTTAACACAATGTTTTGATGTGTATAAAATTATAAAATATTTAATTGTCTTTTTTTTTCTGAAGTTGTTAGTTTAGGAGTTGAGTAGAAAGTCATACATTTCTTTTACAGCTATTGCCACAGCAGTTGCAAAAAGATAAATACCACCAACAAAATACTTAGTCTTATCATGAATAACAGTTTCTATTTGTGTGTTGTTATCAACTCCTACATTTCATCTTTTGTTTGGAAATTAGAGATTGGTTCTTCTTAGAGAGCAATGCCTCTGCTAGCAGTGTGGTCATCCTTTTTATGTTGGCATTCACAGAAAGTTCAGCAACAATCAGTCTTTCTGGATATAACTTTCACTGCTACTCAGAGCTGCTAGACAGATAAGAGCAAGCACATTATTTTGGGGCTGTTATCTAAGCTCTTACATTTCAGTGTAATATGGGTAGACACAGAAATCTACTTAAGTCTAAAAAGGCAGCTATATTATCTCATAATATTTCTCTCTCTTATTTGTATTCACATATACAAAACAAGTTTCCACAATCGAGTTAAATGGTATCAACATCTAAATGTGGATGCAAGAATGCACAAAAGGAAATCCGCCATGACATTATTTAAATCAACCAGATTTTTCTACAAGCGCAAGAGTCATCCTGCATTCTTATTCAATGCCTTTAATAAGAGCTGGACTGGTTTCCATGTGGGACCATCTTAGACTCTTTTCTGCATGTTGATTTAAAAATGCAATCAAGCAGAAAAGTATGTAAAAGTAAGCAGAACACAAATTTATAAAAGGAAATTATTTGGGATGTCTCGCATTTGGTACTGTAGCACATTTTCAGGAACTCAGCACTACAAAATTACTTCACACTGATTTGTTAAATTGGCCAACTCGAAATGAACAGCTTGTTGCATCCTGTAGCTTGTGTTCTGCTTTAATTAATTAGCAATCATAAATGAGATCATTTGCATCAATACATCAGGTGTTGTTGTTGTTAGAAGGGATTTAAACACAGCGCTGTCTTAGGTTTTACTGATTTTAAGGCTGATTATTAGCTAACAATTATATTTAAGTACATATCTGGTCAAATATGATAAACAACAACTGTCCATGACAACTATCACCATCACCTGTTGTACTTTGTAGCTTCTAGATGGATCTTTATCTCTGAAAGTACAAATAAATCCCTCCTATTCTATTACAATGTGTTTATGTTACAGCTTACAAACACCGCTGTTTGTGATAAAAATATCCTGACATAGCAGAGGAAGTTTGAATGGCAACATTCATTGAGAAAAAAACATATACTTTCATATTTTTCTTTTTTTTCCGCTCAGAGCACTTACTGAAATCTAGAGTACAAAACTGAATGTAAAATTCAATTTTTTAATTGTTAAGTTCTAAATTAAGTTCACCTGTATAAAAAATATTTAATAAGAATTCAAAGTTCAAGATCTTATTGACTTGCAGGAAGGGTAGTAAATGTTAAGGTTTTAAAATAAATACCAACACTTTTGAAACTATAGTAGGCATTTCAGCCATGTTTTGCTAATATACACAGTAAGATAAGTTGGTCCGGCTCAGTATAGAGGCATTAAGATAACCACATCCATTTTTTCCCTGACTGGGTTATTAAATCTGTGATGGACATTGACATTGAGCAATCAAATGAGAGGAAGAGTCTTCCTTTCATAATATCAACTAGCTAGGCAAAGGATAAACAATAAAGTTATTGAACTAATTAAATGAAAATTAGCTCAATAATTTGCTGAATGCAAAGGCGGTAGAGTAGAAGCACATTGGATTTCAATGACTGCTATGAAGCTCTTATTCTGGACAAGATGGTGTGATGTTTTAATTGTAATGCAGTAGCAACTAAAATCGGCAATACAATAAACTTGCAGCACCTACTGTAAAACAACATCACACCTTGCATTTTTCTTAGCTGGGAAATGGGCATCCGTATTAATGAATACTAGTCTAAGATGACACACAAAACAAATGACACTCCTCTGACTTTGCAGGTGGAATTTATAAAACAATGATTGTAATGATCTCGGCACTGATGCTGGGCTGATCACTCACTCCACACACCTGCCCAAGTCCTGCCCATATTGGGCTGTATTCCTGTGTGAGCTGTGTGTGGACTCAGTGGATCAAAAGTTTCTTTTTAGGGAACATTTTGAAGGAAAGATTTGCAACATTGCCTGAGGTATAAATATGTTGAAACCATAGCAGTGAAATGGGACAAATACATATACTGATATCCACTGACGTTTAGATTTGATAGAGAGCAGATAAGTGGTTGGTAGGTGAATTTAGGTCTTTTTTCCTTATCTTTTGAAAGTGTTGAAAAACTAAAAGGGTGGCCCTGGGTCTAGTTTAAAAATACTCAGTGAATGTGTACTGTTGAAATAGTTGATGGAACTTGTATATAATGCTGATGAAGATTATCAGTCTTCCACTTAGACAGGTCATAGCCATTCCAAAAAAAAAAAAAAAAAAAAAAGTCATAAAACAAACCACTGGACTTTCGAGTACAATCCAGGAAGCTTTTTCAATTCAAAATGTCTGGATTGGCGTTGAGTTCAGAGCTTTGTAGAGTAGCCCAACAAAGCCTTGTTGTGGCTTAAAAACATGCAAATTTAACCGGAAGAACACAACAGTAATTGGGAGTTGCTGAGGTCTTTGTTAGCCCGCAATACCCGACACTGGCCTTTGACCTTTCCCACTATCATCACAATCCTTATCGCCATGCAGGGGACCAACACATCTAACCTGGTCAACCAGGCCAACAATGACGCTAGCGACCCCTCTTTCATAGGCATAGGCATTTTGAATTGAAAAAGCTTCCTGGATTGGAAGCGAAACATCTTCAACAATGGAAAACAAAGTCCAGTGGTTTGCCTTTCAACTTTTGAAACTTTTTTCGAATGCCATGTAAGAAACGATTTAGCAAAAATGAACAATTTAATTATCTCACTTTTCTTAAGGCTATCAGACTTCAGCTTTACAGATAAAAACAGTCCAAATTTAACCATAAGTTTTAATTATTTATACTGTAGGAATAAGAATTATGGGGTAAATTCCCAGTTGTTCACTTGATACAGCAGTTTGCTTTTGTTTATTACAAATAATTATAGCTACATCCCCTGAGTGTCTCAAAAGAAATGTTGAGAATGGTTCTGGCTTGACAACATGCTGAATGTTTTATAAATATTGAGAAACCTGAAATCGGTGATATCATAACAGGAACAAAAAAAGCATCTCCTGTTAGAATAGATGGATTTTAAATGGTCTGGGGAACTTTTGTTTGAAAGGGTAGACAGTAAGTTGTATTGGAAGGCACAACAAAAAAGAAGCTGTTACTCCAATCTTTCAGTCTGAATCTGGGAAAATCCAATAGCAAATGATTTTTGCTACCACCAGCCTTTGCATAAATGTGAGGCATTAAAGATTCAAGCATTTTAATGCTGTCCAAAAAAAAAAAAACACTTCTCAAGCAAACAATACAATTTTAAGCCATGCTCTTAAATGGACAATGCATCAGTATATTAATATATCTGATCCATTACATGTTTAAAGATGTGCTCTGCAATTTGGTCAATTGGGGACCTTTCTACGTGACCCACATGAACAAAGTAGAGCAAAAATTAGTGAACACAAAAGCTTGGATCTAATGTTTCAAAGGCTGCAGTTTCACTATTGTTTAATAAACTGCTTCATTCTACATCTTCTCTCCAAATCTACATAACTTGAGAGTTCAACTTGCAACTTTATGTTCTCTCTGTTTTTTTCTCACCAGAAAGCTTCATCTGGCCTGTTTGGTTTTGGTCTTACTGTGATTAATCTTTTGTGCTCTCTTGTATCCTTTATGAAATATAAATCAACTCAAAGCTCATCTGCTTAGCTGCTTCTTCTTATACAGACCCCACCGTAGTGTATTTACTGTTAAATTTAGCATCTGTTCATCTGTGTGTCTGATTCTGTCTCCTTTAACCTGCAGTTGACCTTGGCAGAGGGCAGTTGACACTTAATTTAGTTCTGCTGGAGGTTTCTTCCTGTTAAAAGGAGTCTCACTGCATGCGTTTGAGGGATTAGAGTAGCCTAGTAAACTAGCCCCACCTGCCAGCGGCCAAAATAATTTTTTTATGCGAGTGGGTATAGCCACAACGCAGAGATGTGTTTTGAATTTTTGGATGCAAAGCGGGTGGGGTTTTGAGGGCGTGACGACAAAGCTGCGCGACGCTGGAGAAAGCACAACAGGGAAGATGGCAACAACTATTAAACAGTTCTCGCTTCACTCAGCATTGGAATAAGTTTTGGAAGGATTAGACTTGGGGTTTTCGTTGAAACATGACCAGGGAGAGGCTCTACGCTCATTCATTTTTAAGAAGGACGTATTCGCCGATTTACCGACAGCCTGTTTACACTCCGCCATCAGCTGTCTGTTGCGCTTACCATGTCACAGTCAGTTGCGCTCATTGGTCAGATGTAAGCAGTGTAGGAGAGAAAAATATGGTGCAAAAAATGCATTGATATGGAAGTTCAGAGCTTTGAATATATATGATGCAAATATGCAGTGTTTTGGTTTGGTGTGATCAGAAAGTAATGCAATCATTTCAGTTGTGCTTGAGTAGAGACACATCTAAAACATCTGGTCCCTGAGGACCAAGGTGAAGAAACCCTGGTCTATTGGCTTTACACTGGCCATTAAGAAGAGCAGAAGTGGCCGAAAGTGATATGTAAGAGACCATAAGACCGACTGTCAAAGTAAATGACTGTTCCGCGACCAAGAATGATATGTAAGATATTGACTCACCCTCGTGCAATTAAACAATCCTTCCAGCCACTAAATAAGGTAAATATGCCCACTGTTATATTCAATAGCAGCATTGGAATGACATGTGATGTTATACATAACTTTATATCAGGAAATGAGTTCGGCTCTAACCAAAATGATTATCTTAAAAACTGAATCAGCACAAAATACTTTTTTTTTACCTGCACAAATAAAGTAGCACTGAAAAAAAGGGCTAGATCATTTTGATTAAATTCAGTTTGATGGGGGGATAGTTGACATCTGGATGACCTGAGAAATAATTTTTTATATCTCTGAAAAAACAGCAGTACATATGATCTTTTAATTATAATTATTTTTGTCATTTTTACAAACCTGCACTAAAGAAGCAATAACCACAGTCTATTTGCTAAGTTTTTTTATTTTTTTTAAGGTTATTGGATTTTCAGTTTCATCCAGCTAAAACTCCTCCTATTTGATGATGCGGTCCAGGATCTAAACATAGTCCATCTGAAATGCAGAGCAATGAACAACCTGCGGGGCTCAGGGAAATCATTGCGTCCACCGCACCTGGTCTGAATGCACCATTAGACTATATCAGTGAAGTTTATTTAGATTTCCAAAGTATTCAACTGTCATGGTTAATGTATGCTGTAGACCCAAATGCAGAGTGAAAGGGGCAGAGATGATTTCTTGCTACATTTAATGTAGAAATAAAAATATAAAATCCATATTGCAGAACTGATCAACAACAAACTTAAGAACCAAAAAAACATGGAGACACTGGGGAGGAATAGAGGAGCTAGCAACAAGTGACTGAACAGGAGGTGTATATTTTGGAGACAGAAACAATGGGAGGACTAATTAGCTGATAGGGAGCAGGTGTAGACAGAGTAACTAGAAGGAGCTAAGGGCAAGGAAAGGACACTAAGGGGAAACAGAGAAAAAACAGGGAACAGGATCAAAATAATGAATAAATAACTTAAATAGGCCTAAATTGGAATAAAACTATTGATTACCAAAAAGGTACTATGACCAAGGGAGCAACTAGAGGATAAAAAGTGGGGCTGGAGATAACTCATGGAAAACACAACCTAAATATAAGAGAAAGAATAACTATAACTAAAACTACACCATGGAATTAATAATACGAAAAAATTTTGAAAAAAAAGAGATAACCAGGAAGAGCAACACTAAGAATACAAAATTTATCTAAATCTAGACAACAAAACAGAACAAAACAAAGTAATCTTGAGCACCCAAAAAATAAAAACTTAAACTTATTTTGTGTTTATCATTTTTCTTTTGCACAGATTCTTTAGGACTTTGCCACACTGTCAATTTTAGCAATCTTACAGGACTATTTCAGGACACATTATGCCACATGGAATAAACAGACTTTGGTTTTGTAGCAAAGTAAAAGTTAAAATTCACATTCTACATGCACCATGTACATCTAAAACCTTCACTCTGTAGAGAAGCAGTGAGCAAAAGAAGCTAATTTATTTCCATGTCCCATCCAACTGTCCAGCAAGAAACAAGAACATTTTTCTGAAAAAGTAGAAGATTACTTTGGATGTTGTTGTGGCATGGCAAATGAGATAAATTTGGGAGAGTTGAAGGTATGTTATCACCCTCGTAGGTGATATTACAGATATGCTACACCAGCCTGACAGATTACATGGGAAAACAGGTTATAGCCAATTTAACAAAAATAAACTAAATCAAATCTTGAACCATCTGCTCTTTAATCCCACAATTAAATAGGTTAATTAATATTGTAAAATTAGACTAAATATATGTTCTCAGATAAATACATTCAATCACAGGTCAATGTGCTCTTATAAAGAAGTTAATAATCAAACTGGACAAAATTTCCAAATTATCCAGTGCATCAAATTCCAGTCCTGGTGCATAAATAAATAATTACACAGTAAGAAAAGGCAATTACTTTTCCTACTGATTAATTATAATATCCAGTCCAAAGGAATCGTTTTTTTCTAATAATTATGTATTCAGTATGTTCACAATTGGAGAAGAAGGTTAAAAACGCTCATCAATTTTTCACTGCATTTTGAAGGTGCATCCGTTTGTCGTGGTTGATGCTCCATGTCACAGTTTGTTTGCTGAGGTGACATGATCTGAGGTTGCAGTACAGACTAATAATAAGAATTAATTCAGAACAAAAAAAAAAAAGAAAAAAAACTTTTGTCAACCTCTTTATCTGTGGGATAGCACCACTTGAAAGCTGAATAGCATCTCCTGCAGAAAATCTCACATTCAAGTTCTTGCAGTTCTTTGTTCCAGAAGATTAGGCCTGGTGGGTGAAATAATTAATGATTTATCCAATATTGTAACGTCTTCATATGATCAATGACTTGAAGACACAAACTAAACTGTTCATACTGTATTCTTTATGATACGCCAGCATTCATAACAAGTAGGCAAATCACTGTCCCCCAGACATCCTCGGTTATATTTTTTATATTTATATACCGAGTGTGTATGATGTCATCCGCCATAAGCCAGCTTAAGCGATTCAGATTAGCTAGCCGAATGAATATAAGGGGTAGAGCGTAGACACCTGTGGCCCAGGCTGCCTGTCACAACTCAAGTCCGGCGCGCAGAAGACGTCATACACACCCCGCTTTGTTTAAAAAAAATATAAATTAAAAAAATATAAACGCGGATGTCTGGGGGACAGTTATTCACCTACATGTTATGAATGCTGACGTTTAGTTTGAAGGCACAGTTCAGTTTGTTCCTTCAAGTTGTCCCATAGGAAGATGTTACTTGGATATAAAAAAAACAAATATCTTCAGAACAGCTCCAAATGACACAAAACTCATATGGGTGAGTAGAATATGATGTAATAACGTGAAATCAAGGGCCCAATAAAAAAAAAACGGCGTTCCCCTTTAACATAATCTCCTAATAAATTGACAGAAGCTGTTGTTCCAAAGCTTTAACAGTAAAATATAAGCATAAACTTGAAAAAAAAAATTAATTTATACGTTTTCCCATAGATTCCATTGTTTTAAAGTTTTTTTTGAGTTTTTTTCCTTTCTTGTGGAGTAGTCATATACTTGTGGGTGAGTCGTACACACTGGCGCAGGTCCTACATTTGCACAAGAGGTTCATTTGGTTTTGATTGAAAATATAAAATAAGAGGGCATTTCTAAAAATGCATTTCGATTAACTGTTAGATACTCTCACATACCTGCCTTAACAATTTTTACAAGCATATACTCTCATTAAAGGGGCAAATGCATTTTTTTAATGGGTCTATTCGTGTCTATGTCTGTAGGACATCTGGTGGTCCCTCATTAAAAAGGATGTTTCATTTCCAGATTGTGCACCTCGTGAAATTGATGTCTGAACAGGCCATTTACTCTGTAAATAGACATAATGGCGTGAAGAGTCATACACTTAGAGGTGTATTTTTTTTTTTGTTATTTAGAAACAAAATACTTTCATTGATTTCCATGATTCGTAATGAGTGACCATGCCTTAGCATTCTACTACATCAAACTTACCGATCAATGCTGATTGCACAGAGATTGAGGATGCTTGCTGTACACATCATCACATCAAGGGTGACAAAGATGTCACAGTGGATCTTGCTGAAACGCCACTCTCCAACTACCTGGAGGGGAAAAACACACACCAATTGCTGTTTACAAAATGTAAGCAAATGCCATGCTTTTTAGGTGCACACTGTTTACTGACAGAAATTGTATGTTTGATTTTTCTCTAGGGGCCTAAAAATATTGAAAAAACTTGAAAAATCTTTTTTTTAACTTTATTTAACAAAATCTTCTCTTGCTTTAACTCTACCCCGGTAACACAAGTAGTACAAAAAAGGCCCACCATGTAGGTGTTGGAGAAAGAAGTAAAGAAGGTTTAGGAAAACTTTATGACAAGCTAATATGAGGCATAGGCCTTTTCTCAATATGTGTACTTGTGCGTTCTCATGTGCTTGCGTATTCGAAAAACGTCACCAGCCTCAGCCATAGTACTGTTCCAATTCACAAGAACAAAAAAAAACAGAGAACAAAGCCCCTCCCTCATTAATGAGCATGCATTAGAGCAGACTTGTCCATTCTCGTGATTGACAACTAACCCAGCATGCACCGCAGCAGCAGCTTCCAGGGGAACGTTTACAGAGCTCAGAGTATTAGGTTAAAAGTTTTCTGTTGCTGTTGTTCTATTAATTATGTTTTAAGATCATTCAAGGCGAGAACATTTTACTTTTTAGCATCACTATATGGCCCATTTACTGATTTACTACGAAATTCAAAAAAAGTTCTGATTATGAGGGGACCGCGGGAATCAGCAGATCTCCGACTCTAACGGCAACCAGGGCTAATGTTTGCCCATCTGCAGCAGCCCTCTCTCGGCATAGCCGTGTGTGAAGTAAAGCTGGCTCTGATGCCGATATTTTTGTTTTATTTGCAAAAATGTTAATTTGATTTGTGTTTATCCGACTGTCTTAATTATTATTCCCTGACTAAATGAAAAAAGTAAGAATTATTATAGAAATATTATTATCTAGATGCTATTAATTACAGGAGGGGAAATGCAGCTCCAGACGAGCCGAGCATGTGGTGACGTCACAAGTACGCTTCTGTTCCAATTAACCCATATTTATGCTGGGTGCTCCCGTTCTCCCGGAGTCAACACTTTCCTGTGTTCTTGTCAAGAACATAGGAACATACTTGGGGAGTCCATACTTGCGTTGTTAATTGACAAAACGTCCATAAATTAGCTTGCTTGAAAAAATACTGATAATATAGGTAAAATGGTAAAATGAAGGAACAAGACATTTTTAAATTTTGCAATGCTCCTTAATCTCAACACCCACCTTAAAATATGAAAGAATATTTTAATGTGCTTAACCTGAATAATTGTGATTATATATATATATATATATATATATATATATATATATATATATATATATAGATATATATATATATATATATATATATATATCTATATATATATATATATATATAATTTAGAAATATGCTGGTGAAGATTCGCCGTCATTCATATCATAATCATTCCAAAAAAGCTAGAAAAAAACCCCAATCCACTGGACTTTGTTTCCAAGTTTGAAGACTTAGGAATCGGGTGTCAACACCACATTCCTAATGGACAGCCCCGTTCTCTCAGTTCAATTTGCATGTTTTCTAGGTCAAAACAAGGCTTTGTTTTTGGTCCACTCTTGAAAGCTTTGAACTCAATGTTAATTCTGACATTTTGAATTTAAAAGGCTTCCTGGATGGGAAGCGAAACATCTTTAAACTTGGTTAAAAAAAAAGTCACATTTCCACTATCATAACACCCAAGCTTTTAAGAATGTTTTTTCAACTCAGATTTACTTTTGTAAACAAAAAATGATAAAGCTTATTTAAGATGAGTCATTTTACATCCACTTTAATTTTTCTTTATTAGATTCAACCTGTGCTGAACAAAATGATCAGCAAAACTGATAAATTATCTGTTACTGACATGAAAGACCTTGAAAATCAAAGAGTTAAAAAAAAAAGCAATAGGATCACTATGGTGCTTGGTTTTGGCTGGTGCCTATTTTTTTCATTAGGGTTCTAAAGTTAGAAAAGAAACACAAAATTACACAGATGATTAGAGTTTTATTTTTGTGGTGCTATAAATGAAATTATTATGCTTACAGTAGGATGTAGCTAAATAGAAATAAAAATCCCAAATGTTAATTAACTCCTTCTTCATTACCAGTCCATTCACATCTTGTGAAATAATCAACCTACAACATACATTACAGTCTGCATTTACAGATGGCTTTCTCTCATCAACATGATTGAAACCTATTTATATCTATGCCAGAGTTGGTCGTCATGGTTTGGTCAAATGATGAACCTAGCATCAGCGGTGATGCTCTGACGGCTCAGATTACGCCCACCCCAGCTGGCACAAAATCCTACAGGATTCCTCCCATACCTGTGTAAAGGGTAAATAGGTTGTGATTGTCACAGGGCAACTCCTTTCCCTCAGTATATGATTAATCTTTGTCTCATTGTTAGGTCTTTTTAAAATCAAGACCCATCTTTTAAAAGCTGTACGCAGCGGCTGGTTGCATTAAAACACAGAGAACACTCTGACCAAACTCTGACTACCTCATGCATCTCAGAGCCTCCTCTATTATCTGAAATTTCACAGCCTTTGCACTTGACATTTGCCTCCTCTGCATTTAAAAAAAACCCACAATATCCTCTGCATGGATTCAGACTGTTGACTTTTTTGTTAGCACCTGGTATATTGCAAAATAACAAAAGCATATATATTCTCACACATTTATGCCAAATCTTCAACTTACAGCTGTTTAATCTTTTATCTTTAGGAGTGTTTAGGAGTGCGTGCCAGAGAGGGAGAGCAGGTTGAGTGTTTGAATTCCATTCCATTCCAGCAGCAGTGACTTGTGTGCCAGAGAGGGAGAACACGTTGAGTGTTAGAATTCCATTCCATTCCAGCAGCAGTGCCTTGTGTGCCAGAGAGGGAGAGCAGGTTGAGTGTTTGAATTCCATTTCATTCCACAAGCACTGCCTTGTGTGCCAGAGAGGGAGAGCCAGTTGAGTCTTTGAATTCCATTCCATTTCAGCAACAGTGCCTTGTGTGCCAGAGAGTGGGAGCACGTTGAGTGTTTGAATTCCATTTCAAATCCAGCAGCAGTGCCTTGTGTGCCAGAGAGGGAGAGCACCTTGTGTTTTTGAATTCCATTCCATTCCAGCAGCTGCTCCTTGTGTGCCAGAGAGGGAGAGAACATTGAGTGTTTGAATTCCATTCCATTCCAGCAGCTGCGCCTTACGTGCCAGAGAGGGAGAGCATGTTGAGTGTTTGAATTCCATTCCATTCCAGCAGCAGTGTCTTGCGTGCCAGAGAGGGAGAGCACATTGAGTGTTTGAATTCCATTCCAGCAGCAGTGCGTTGTGTGCCAGAGAGGGAGAGCACCTTGTGTGTTTGAATTCCATTCCATTCCAGCAGCTGCGCCTTGTGTGCCAGAGAGGGTGAGCACGTTGAGTGTTTGAATTCCATTCCATTCCAGCAGCAGTGCCTTGTGTGCCAGAGAATGAGAGCACCTTGAGTGTTTGAATTCCATTCCATTCCAGCAGCAGTGCCTTGCATGCCAGAGAGGGAGAACACGTTGAGTGTTAGAATTCCATTCCATTCCAGCAGCAGTGCCTTGTGTGCCAGAGAGGGAGAGCAGGTTGAGTGTTTGAATTCCATTCCATTCCACAAGCACTGCCTTGTGTGCCAGAGAGGGAGAGCCAGTTGAGTCGTTGAATTCCATTCCATTTCAGCAACAGTGCCTTTTGTGCCAGAGCGGGGAGCACGTTGAGTGTTCGAATTCCATTCCAAATCCAGCAGCAGTGCCTTGTGTGCCAGAGAGGGAGAGCACCTTGTGTTTTTGAATTCCATTCCATTCCAGCAGCTGCGCCTTGTGTGCCAGAGAGGGAGAGCACATTGAGTGTTTGAATTCCATTCCATTCCAGCAGCTGCACCTTGTGTGCCAGAGAGGGAGAGCACGTTGAGTGTTTGAATTCCATTCCATTCCAGCAGCAGTGCCTTGCGTGCCAGAGAGGGAGAGCACATTGAGTGTTTGAATTCCATTCCATTCCAGCAGCAGTGCCTTGTGTGCCAGAGAGGGAGAGCACTTTGAGTGTTTGAATTTCATTCCAGCAGCAGTGCCGTGTGCCAGGGAGGGAGAGCACATTGAGTAATTGAATTCCATTCCATTCCAGCAGCAGTGGTTGTGTGCCAGAGAGGGAGAGCACGTTGAGTGTTTGAATTCCATTCCAGCAGCAGTGCCTTATGTGCCAGAGAGGGAGAGCATGTTGAGTGTTTGAATTCCATTCCATTCCAGCAGCAGTGCCTTGTGTGCCAGAGAGGGAGAGCAGGTTGAGTGTTTGAACTCCATTCCATTCCAGCAGCAGTGCCTTGTGTACCAGAGAGGGAGAGCACGTTGTGTGTTTGAATTCCATTCCATTCTAGCAGCAGTGCCGTGTGTGCCAGAGAGGGAGAGCATGTTGAGTGTTTGAATTCCATTCCATTCCAGCAGCAGTACCTTGTGTGCCAGATAGGGAGAGCACGTTGAGTGTTTGAATTCCATTCCATTCCAGCAGCAGTGTGTTTTGGGCCAGAGAGGGAGAGCACATTGAGTGTTTGAATGCCATTCCATTCCAGCAGCAGTGACTTGTGTGCCAGAGAGGGAGAGCACCTTGAGTGTTTGAATTCCATTCCATTCCAGCATTAGTGCCTTGTGTGCCAGAGAATGAGAGCACTTTGAGTGTTAGAATTAGATTCCATTCCAGCAAGAGTGCCTTGTGTGCCAGAGAGGGAGAGCAGGTTGAGTGTTTGAATTCCATTCCACAAGCAGTGCCTTGTGTGCCAGAGAGGGAGAGCACGTTGAGTGTTTGAATTCCATTCCATTCCAGCAGCAGTACCTTGTGTGCCAGAGAGGGAGAGCACGTTGAGTGTTTGAATTCCATTCCATTCCAGCAGCAGTGTGTTTTGGGCCAGAGAGGGAGAGCACGTTGAGTGTTTGAATGCCATTCCATTCCAGCAGCAGTGACTTGTGTGCCAGAGAGGGAGAGCACCTTGAGTGTTTGAATTCCATTCCATTCCAGCATTAGTGCCTTGTGTGCCAGAGAATGAGAGCACTTTGAGTGTTAGAATTAGATTCCATTCCAGCAAGAGTGCCTTGTGTGCCAGAGAGGGAGAGCAGGTTGAGTGTTTGAATTCCATTCCACAAGCAGTGCCTTGTGTGCCAGAGAGGGAGAGCCAGTTGAGTCTTTGAATTCCATTCCATTTCAGCAACAGTGCCTTGTATGCCAGAGAGGGGGAGCACGTTGAGTGTTTAATTTCCATTCCAAATCCAGCAGCAGTGCCTTGTGTACCAGAGAGGGAGAGCACCTTGTGTGTTTGAATTCCATTCCATTCCAGCAGCTGCGCCTTGTGTGCCAGGGAGGGAGAGCACATTGAGTGTTTGAATTCCATTCCATTCCAGCAGCAGTGCCTTGTGTGCCAGAGAGGGAGAGCACTTTAGTGTTTGAATTCCATTCCATTCCAGCAGCAGTGCGTTGTGTGCCAGAGAGGGAGAGCACGTTGAGTGGTTGAATTCCATTCCATTCCAGCAGCAGTGCCTTGTGTGCCAGAGAGGGAGAGCACGTTGAGTGTTTGAATTCCATTCTATTCAAACAGCAGTGCCTTGTGTGCCAGAGAGGGAGAGCACATTGAGTGTTTGAATTCCATTCCAGCAGCAGTTTCTTGTGTGCCAGAGAGGGAGAGCACGTTGAGTGTTTGAATTCCATTCCAGCAGCAGTGCCTTGTGTGCCAGAGAGGGAGAACACGTTGAGTGTTTGAATTCCATTCCATTCCACAAGCACTGCCTTGTGTGCCAGAGAGGGAGAGCCAGTTGAGTCTTTGAATTCCATTCCATTTCATCAACAGTGCCTTGTGTGCCAGAGAGGGGGAGCACCTTGTGTGTTTGAATTCCATTCCAAATCCAGCAGCAGTGCCTTGTGTGCCAGAGGGGGAGAGCACCTTGTGTTTTTGAATTCCATTCCATTCCAGCAGCTGCGCCTTGTGTGCCAGAGAGGGAGAGCACCTTGTGTTTTTGAATTCCATTCCAGCAGCAGTGCCTTGCGTGCCAGAGAGGGAGAGCACATTGAGTGTTTGAATTCCATTCCATTCCAGCAGCAGTGCCTTGCGTGCCAGAGAGGGAGAGCACATTGAGTGTTTGAATTCCATTCCATTCCAGCAGCAGTGCCTTGTGTGCCAGAGAGGGAGAGCACCTTGTGTGTTTGAATTCCATTCCATTCCAGCAGCTGCAACTTGAGTGCCAGAGACGGTGAGCACGTTGAGTGTTTGAATTCCATTCCATTCCAGCAGCAGTGCCTTGTGTGCCAGAGAATGAGAGCACTTTGAGTGTTTGAATTCCATTCCATTCCAGCAGCAGTGCCTTGTGTGCCAGAGAGGGAGAGCCAGTTGAGTGTTTGAATTCCATTCCATCCCAGCAGCAGGGCCTTGTGTGACAGGGAGGGAGAACACATTGAGTAATTGAATTCCATTCCATTCCAGCAGCATTGGTTGTGTGCCAGAGAGGGAGAGCACGTTGAGTGTTTGAATTCCATTCCATTCTAGCAGCAGTGCCTTGTGTGCCAGAGAGGGAGAGCACGTTGAGTGTTTGAATTCCATTCCATTCCAGCAGCAGTACTTTGTGTGCCAGATAGGGAGAGCACGTTGAGTGTTTGAATTCCATTCCATTCCAGCAGCAGTGTGTTTTGGGCCAGAGAGGGAGAGCACATTGAGTGTTTGAATGCCATTCCATTCCAGCAGCAGTGACTTGTGTGCCAGAGAGGGAGAGCACCTTGAGTGTTTGAATTCCATTCCATTCCAGCATTAGTGCCTTGTGTGCCAGAGAATGAGAGCACTTTGAGTGTTAGAATTAGATTCCATTCCAGCAAGAGTGCCTTGTGTGCCAGAGAGGGAGAGCAGGTTGAGTGTTTGAATTCCATTCCACAAGCAGTGCCTTGTGTGCCAGAGAGGGAGAGCACGTTGAGTGTTTGAATTCCATTCCATTCCAGCAGCAGTACCTTGTGTGCCAGAGAGGGAGAGCACGTTGAGTGTTTGAATTCCATTCCATTCCAGCAGCAGTGTGTTTTGGGCCAGAGAGGGAGAGCACGTTGAGTGTTTGAATGCCATTCCATTCCAGCAGCAGTGACTTGTGTGCCAGAGAGGGAGAGCACCTTGAGTGTTTGAATTCCATTCCATTCCAGCATTAGTGCCTTGTGTGCCAGAGAATGAGAGCACTTTGAGTGTTAGAATTAGATTCCATTCCAGCAAGAGTGCCTTGTGTGCCAGAGAGGGAGAGCAGGTTGAGTGTTTGAATTCCATTCCACAAGCAGTGCCTTGTGTGCCAGAGAGGGAGAGCCAGTTGAGTCTTTGAATTCCATTCCATTTCAGCAACAGTGCCTTGTATGCCAGAGAGGGGGAGCACGTTGAGTGTTTAATTTCCATTCCAAATCCAGCAGCAGTGCCTTGTGTACCAGAGAGGGAGAGCACCTTGTGTGTTTGAATTCCATTCCATTCCAGCAGCTGCGCCTTGTGTGCCAGGGAGGGAGAGCACATTGAGTGTTTGAATTCCATTCCATTCCAGCAGCAGTGCCTTGTGTGCCAGAGAGGGAGAGCACTTTAGTGTTTGAATTCCATTCCATTCCAGCAGCAGTGCGTTGTGTGCCAGAGAGGGAGAGCACGTTGAGTGGTTGAATTCCATTCCATTCCAGCAGCAGTGCCTTGTGTGCCAGAGAGGGAGAGCACGTTGAGTGTTTGAATTCCATTCTATTCAAACAGCAGTGCCTTGTGTGCCAGAGAGGGAGAGCACATTGAGTGTTTGAATTCCATTCCAGCAGCAGTTTCTTGTGTGCCAGAGAGGGAGAGCACGTTGAGTGTTTGAATTCCATTCCAGCAGCAGTGCCTTGTGTGCCAGAGAGGGAGAACACGTTGAGTGTTTGAATTCCATTCCATTCCACAAGCACTGCCTTGTGTGCCAGAGAGGGAGAGCCAGTTGAGTCTTTGAATTCCATTCCATTTCATCAACAGTGCCTTGTGTGCCAGAGAGGGGGAGCACCTTGTGTGTTTGAATTCCATTCCAAATCCAGCAGCAGTGCCTTGTGTGCCAGAGGGGGAGAGCACCTTGTGTTTTTGAATTCCATTCCATTCCAGCAGCTGCGCCTTGTGTGCCAGAGAGGGAGAGCACCTTGTGTTTTTGAATTCCATTCCAGCAGCAGTGCCTTGCGTGCCAGAGAGGGAGAGCACATTGAGTGTTTGAATTCCATTCCATTCCAGCAGCAGTGCCTTGCGTGCCAGAGAGGGAGAGCACATTGTGTGTTTGAATTCCATTCCATTCCAGCAGCAGTGCCTTGCGTGCCAGAGAGGGAGAGCACATTGAGTGTTTGAATTCCATTCCATTCCAGCAGCAGTGCCTTGTGTGCCAGAGAGGGAGAGCACTTTGAGTGTTTGAATTTCATTCCAGCAGCAGTGCCGTGTGCCAGGGAGGGAGAGCACATTGAGTAATTGAATTCCATTCCATTCCAGCAGCAGTGGTTGTGTGCCAGAGAGGGAGAGCACGTTGAGTGTTTGAATTCCATTCCAGCAGCAGTGCCTTATGTGCCAGAGAGGGAGAGCATGTTGAGTGTTTGAATTCCATTCCATTCCAGCAGCAGTGCCTTGTGTGCCAGAGAGGGAGAGCAGGTTGAGTGTTTGAACTCCATTCCATTCCAGCAGCAGTGCCTTGTGTACCAGAGAGGGAGAGCACGTTGTGTGTTTGAATTCCATTCCATTCTAGCAGCAGTGCCGTGTGTGCCAGAGAGGGAGAGCATGTTGAGTGTTTGAATTCCATTCCATTCCAGCAGCAGTACCTTGTGTGCCAGATAGGGAGAGCACGTTGAGTGTTTGAATTCCATTCCATTCCAGCAGCAGTGTGTTTTGGGCCAGAGAGGGAGAGCACATTGAGTGTTTGAATGCCATTCCATTCCAGCAGCAGTGACTTGTGTGCCAGAGAGGGAGAGCACCTTGAGTGTTTGAATTCCATTCCATTCCAGCATTAGTGCCTTGTGTGCCAGAGAATGAGAGCACTTTGAGTGTTAGAATTAGATTCCATTCCAGCAAGAGTGCCTTGTGTGCCAGAGAGGGAGAGCAGGTTGAGTGTTTGAATTCCATTCCACAAGCAGTGCCTTGTGTGCCAGAGAGGGAGAGCACGTTGAGTGTTTGAATTCCATTCCATTCCAGCAGCAGTACCTTGTGTGCCAGAGAGGGAGAGCACGTTGAGTGTTTGAATTCCATTCCATTCCAGCAGCAGTGTGTTTTGGGCCAGAGAGGGAGAGCACGTTGAGTGTTTGAATGCCATTCCATTCCAGCAGCAGTGACTTGTGTGCCAGAGAGGGAGAGCACCTTGAGTGTTTGAATTCCATTCCATTCCAGCATTAGTGCCTTGTGTGCCAGAGAATGAGAGCACTTTGAGTGTTAGAATTAGATTCCATTCCAGCAAGAGTGCCTTGTGTGCCAGAGAGGGAGAGCAGGTTGAGTGTTTGAATTCCATTCCACAAGCAGTGCCTTGTGTGCCAGAGAGGGAGAGCCAGTTGAGTCTTTGAATTCCATTCCATTTCAGCAACAGTGCCTTGTATGCCAGAGAGGGGGAGCACGTTGAGTGTTTAATTTCCATTCCAAATCCAGCAGCAGTGCCTTGTGTACCAGAGAGGGAGAGCACCTTGTGTGTTTGAATTCCATTCCATTCCAGCAGCTGCGCCTTGTGTGCCAGGGAGGGAGAGCACATTGAGTGTTTGAATTCCATTCCATTCCAGCAGCAGTGCCTTGTGTGCCAGAGAGGGAGAGCACTTTAGTGTTTGAATTCCATTCCATTCCAGCAGCAGTGCGTTGTGTGCCAGAGAGGGAGAGCACGTTGAGTGGTTGAATTCCATTCCATTCCAGCAGCAGTGCCTTGTGTGCCAGAGAGGGAGAGCACGTTGAGTGTTTGAATTCCATTCTATTCAAACAGCAGTGCCTTGTGTGCCAGAGAGGGAGAGCACATTGAGTGTTTGAATTCCATTCCAGCAGCAGTTTCTTGTGTGCCAGAGAGGGAGAGCACGTTGAGTGTTTGAATTCCATTCCAGCAGCAGTGCCTTGTGTGCCAGAGAGGGAGAACACGTTGAGTGTTTGAATTCCATTCCATTCCACAAGCACTGCCTTGTGTGCCAGAGAGGGAGAGCCAGTTGAGTCTTTGAATTCCATTCCATTTCATCAACAGTGCCTTGTGTGCCAGAGAGGGGGAGCACCTTGTGTGTTTGAATTCCATTCCAAATCCAGCAGCAGTGCCTTGTGTGCCAGAGGGGGAGAGCACCTTGTGTTTTTGAATTCCATTCCATTCCAGCAGCTGCGCCTTGTGTGCCAGAGAGGGAGAGCACCTTGTGTTTTTGAATTCCATTCCAGCAGCAGTGCCTTGCGTGCCAGAGAGGGAGAGCACATTGAGTGTTTGAATTCCATTCCATTCCAGCAGCAGTGCCTTGCGTGCCAGAGAGGGAGAGCACATTGAGTGTTTGAATTCCATTCCATTCCAGCAGCAGTGCCTTGTGTGCCAGAGAGGGAGAGCACCTTGTGTGTTTGAATTCCATTCCATTCCAGCAGCTGCAACTTGAGTGCCAGAGACGGTGAGCACGTTGAGTGTTTGAATTCCATTCCATTCCAGCAGCAGTGCCTTGCGTGCCAGAGAGGGAGAGCACATTGAGTGTTTGAATTCCATTCCATTCCAGCAGCAGTGCCTTGTGTGCCAGAGAGGGAGAGCACCTTGTGTGTTTGAATTCCATTCCATTCCAGCAGCTGCAACTTGAGTGCCAGAGACGGTGAGCACGTTGAGTGTTTGAATTCCATTCCATTCCAGCAGCAGTGCCTTGTGTGCCAGAGAATGAGAGCACTTTGAGTGTTTGAATTCCATTCCATTCCAGCAGCAGTGCCTTGTGTGCCAGAGAGGGAGAGCCAGTTGAGTGTTTGAATTCCATTCCATCCCAGCAGCAGGGCCTTGTGTGACAGGGAGGGAGAACACATTGAGTAATTGAATTCCATTCCATTCCAGCAGCATTGGTTGTGTGCCAGAGAGGGAGAGCACGTTGAGTGTTTGAATTCCATTCCATTCTAGCAGCAGTGCCTTGTGTGCCAGAGAGGGAGAGCACGTTGAGTGTTTGAATTCCATTCCATTCCAGCAGCAGTACTTTGTGTGCCAGATAGGGAGAGCACGTTGAGTGTTTGAATTCCATTCCATTCCAGCAGCAGTGTGTTTTGGGCCAGAGAGGGAGAGCACATTGAGTGTTTGAATGCCATTCCATTCCAGCAGCAGTGACTTGTGTGCCAGAGAGGGAGAGCACCTTGAGTGTTTGAATTCCATTCCATTCCAGCATTAGTGCCTTGTGTGCCAGAGAATGAGAGCACTTTGAGTGTTAGAATTAGATTCCATTCCAGCAAGAGTGCCTTGTGTGCCAGAGAGGGAGAGCAGGTTGAGTGTTTGAATTCCATTCCACAAGCAGTGCCTTGTGTGCCAGAGAGGGAGAGCACGTTGAGTGTTTGAATTCCATTCCATTCCAGCAGCAGTACCTTGTGTGCCAGAGAGGGAGAGCACGTTGAGTGTTTGAATTCCATTCCATTCCAGCAGCAGTGTGTTTTGGGCCAGAGAGGGAGAGCACGTTGAGTGTTTGAATGCCATTCCATTCCAGCAGCAGTGACTTGTGTGCCAGAGAGGGAGAGCACCTTGAGTGTTTGAATTCCATTCCATTCCAGCATTAGTGCCTTGTGTGCCAGAGAATGAGAGCACTTTGAGTGTTAGAATTAGATTCCATTCCAGCAAGAGTGCCTTGTGTGCCAGAGAGGGAGAGCAGGTTGAGTGTTTGAATTCCATTCCACAAGCAGTGCCTTGTGTGCCAGAGAGGGAGAGCCAGTTGAGTCTTTGAATTCCATTCCATTTCAGCAACAGTGCCTTGTATGCCAGAGAGGGGGAGCACGTTGAGTGTTTAATTTCCATTCCAAATCCAGCAGCAGTGCCTTGTGTACCAGAGAGGGAGAGCACCTTGTGTGTTTGAATTCCATTCCATTCCAGCAGCTGCGCCTTGTGTGCCAGGGAGGGAGAGCACATTGAGTGTTTGAATTCCATTCCATTCCAGCAGCAGTGCCTTGTGTGCCAGAGAGGGAGAGCACTTTAGTGTTTGAATTCCATTCCATTCCAGCAGCAGTGCGTTGTGTGCCAGAGAGGGAGAGCACGTTGAGTGGTTGAATTCCATTCCATTCCAGCAGCAGTGCCTTGTGTGCCAGAGAGGGAGAGCACGTTGAGTGTTTGAATTCCATTCTATTCAAACAGCAGTGCCTTGTGTGCCAGAGAGGGAGAGCACATTGAGTGTTTGAATTCCATTCCAGCAGCAGTTTCTTGTGTGCCAGAGAGGGAGAGCACGTTGAGTGTTTGAATTCCATTCCAGCAGCAGTGCCTTGTGTGCCAGAGAGGGAGAACACGTTGAGTGTTTGAATTCCATTCCATTCCACAAGCACTGCCTTGTGTGCCAGAGAGGGAGAGCCAGTTGAGTCTTTGAATTCCATTCCATTTCATCAACAGTGCCTTGTGTGCCAGAGAGGGGGAGCACCTTGTGTGTTTGAATTCCATTCCAAATCCAGCAGCAGTGCCTTGTGTGCCAGAGGGGGAGAGCACCTTGTGTTTTTGAATTCCATTCCATTCCAGCAGCTGCGCCTTGTGTGCCAGAGAGGGAGAGCACCTTGTGTTTTTGAATTCCATTCCAGCAGCAGTGCCTTGCGTGCCAGAGAGGGAGAGCACATTGAGTGTTTGAATTCCATTCCATTCCAGCAGCAGTGCCTTGCGTGCCAGAGAGGGAGAGCACATTGTGTGTTTGAATTCCATTCCATTCCAGCAGCTGCAACTTGAGTGCCAGAGACGGTGAGCACGTTGAGTGTTTGAATTCCATTCCATTCCAGCAGCATTGCCTTGTGTGCCAGAGAATGAGAGCACTTTGAGTGTTTGAATTCCATTCCATTCCAGCAGCAGTGCCTTGTGTGCCAGAGAGGGAGAGCCAGTTGAGTGTTTGAATTCCATTCCATCCCAGCAGCAGGGCCTTGTGTGACAGGGAGGGAGAGCACATTGAGTAATTGAATTCCATTCCATTCCAGCAGCATTGGTTGTGTGCAAGAGAGGGAGAGCAGTTGAGTGTTTGAATTCCATTCCAGCAGCAGTGCATTATGTGCCAGAGAGGGAGAGCACGTTGAGTGTTTGAATTCCATTCCATTCCAGCAGCAGTGCCTTGTTTGCCAGAGAGGGAGAGCAGGTTGAGTGTTTGAACTCCATTCCATTCCAGCAGCAGTGCCTTGTGTGGTTGAGAGGGAGAGCACGTTGAGTGTTTGAATTCCATTCCATTCTAGCAGCAGTGCCTTGTGTGCCAGAGAGGGAGAGCACGTTGAGTGTTTGAATTCCATTCATTTCCAGCAGCAGTACCTTGTGTGCCAGAGAGAGAGAGCACGTTGAGTGTTTGAATTCCATTCCATTCCAGCAGCAGTGCCTTGTGTGCCAGAGAAAAAGAGCACTTTGAGTGTTTGAATTCCATTCTATTCCAGCAGCAGTGCCTTGTATGCCAGAGAGGGAGAGCACGTTGACTGTTTGAATTCCATTCCATTCCAGCAGCAGTGTGTTTTGGGCCAGAGAGGGAGAGCACGTTGAGTGTTTGAATGCCATTCCATTCCAGCAGCAGTGCCTTGTGTGCCAGAAAGGGAGAGCACCTTGAGTGTTTGAATTCCACTCCATTCCAGCAGCAGTGCCTTGTGTGAAAGAGAATGAGAGCACTTTGAGTGTTAGAATTCCATTGCATTCCAGCAGCAGTGCCTTGTGTGCCAGAGAGGTAGAGCAGGTTGAGTGTTTGAATTCCATTCCACAAGCAGTACCTTGTGTGCCAGAGAGGGAGAGCCAGTTGAGTCTTTGAATTCCATTCCATTTCAGCAACAGTGCCTTGTGTGCCAGAGAGGGGGAGCACGTTGAGTGTTTAATTTCCATTCCAAATCCAGCAGCAGTGTTTTTTGTACCAGAGAGGGAGAGCACCTTGTGTTTTTGAACTCCATTCCATTCCAGCAGCTGCGCCTTGTGTGCCAGAGAGGGAGAGCACGTTGAGTGTTTGAATTCCATTCCATTCCAGCAGCTGCGCCTTGTGTGCCATAGAGGGAGAACACGTTGAGTGTTTGAATTCCATTCCATTTCAGCAGCAGTGCCTTGCGTGATAGAGAGGGAGAGCACATTGAGTGTTTGAATTTCATTCCATTCCAGCAGCAGGGCCTTGTGTGCCAGGGAGGGAGAACACATTGAGTAATTGAATTCCATTCCATTCCAGCAGCAGTGGGTGTGTGCCAGAGAGGGAGAGCACGTTGAGTGTTTGAATTCCATTCCAGCAGCAGTGCCTTATGTGCCAGAGAGGGAGAGCACGTTGAGTGTTTGAATTCCATTCCAGCAGCAGTGCCTTGTGTGCCAGAGAGGGAGAGCAGGTTGAGTGTTTGAACTCCATTCCAGTCCAGCATTAGTGCCTTGAGTGGTTGAGAGGGAGAGCATGTTGAGTGTTTGAACTCCATTCCATTCCAGCAGCAGTGCCTTGTGTGGTTGAGAGGGAGAGCACGTTGAGTGTTTGAATTCCATTCCACAAGCAGTGCCTTGTGTGCCAGAGAGGGAGAGCCAGTTGAGTCTTTGAATTCCATTCCATTTCAGCAACAGTGCCTTGTATGCCAGAGAGGGGAAGCACGTTGAGTGTTTAATTTCCATTCCAAATCCAGCAGCAGTGCCTTGTGTACCAGAGAGGGAGAGCACCTTGTGTGTTTGAATTCCATTCCATTCCAGCAGCTGCGCCTTGTGTGCCAGGGAGGGAGAGCACATTGAGTGTTTGAATTCCATTCCATTCCAGCAGCAGTGCCTTGTGTGCCAGAGAGGGAGAGCACTTTAGTGTTTGAATTCCATTCCATTCCAGCAGCAGTGCGTTGTGTGCCAGAGAGGGAGAGCACGTTGAGTGGTTGAATTCCATTCCATTCCAGCAGCAGTGCCTTGTGTGCCAGAGAGGGAGAGCACGTTGAGTGTTTGAATTCCATTCTATTCAAACAGCAGTGCCTTGTGTGCCAGAGAGGGAGAGCACATTGAGTGTTTGAATTCCATTCCAGCAGCAGTTTCTTGTGTGCCAGAGAGGGAGAGCACGTTGAGTGTTTGAATTCCATTCCAGCAGCAGTGCCTTGTGTGCCAGAGAGGGAGAACACGTTGAGTGTTTGAATTCCATTCCATTCCACAAGCACTGCCTTGTGTGCCAGAGAGGGAGAGCCAGTTGAGTCTTTGAATTCCATTCCATTTCATCAACAGTGCCTTGTGTGCCAGAGAGGGGGAGCACCTTGTGTGTTTGAATTCCATTCCAAATCCAGCAGCAGTGCCTTGTGTGCCAGAGGGGGAGAGCACCTTGTGTTTTTGAATTCCATTCCATTCCAGCAGCTGCGCCTTGTGTGCCAGAGAGGGAGAGCACCTTGTGTTTTTGAATTCCATTCCAGCAGCAGTGCCTTGCGTGCCAGAGAGGGAGAGCACATTGAGTGTTTGAATTCCATTCCATTCCAGCAGCAGTGCCTTGCGTGCCAGAGAGGGAGAGCACATTGAGTGTTTGAATTCCATTCCATTCCAGCAGCAGTGCCTTGTGTGCCAGAGAGGGAGAGCACCTTGTGTGTTTGAATTCCATTCCATTCCAGCAGCTGCAACTTGAGTGCCAGAGACGGTGAGCACGTTGAGTGTTTGAATTCCATTCCATTCCAGCAGCAGTGCCTTGTGTGCAAGAGAATGAGAGCACTTTGAGTGTTTGAATTCCATTCCATTCCAGCAGCAGTGCCTTGTGTGCCAGAGAGGGAGAGCCAGTTGAGTGTTTGAATTCCATTCCATCCCAGCAGCAGGGCCTTTTGTGACAGGGAGGGAGAGCACATTGAGTAATTGAATTCCATTCCATTCCAGCAGCATTGGTTGTGTGCAAGAGAGGGAGAGCAGTTGAGTGTTTGAATTCCATTCCAGCAGCAGTGCATTATGTGCCAGAGAGGGAGAGCACGTTGAGTGTTTGAATTCCATTCCAGCAGCAGTGCCTTGTGTGCCAGAGAGGGAGAGCAGGTTGAGTGTTTGAACTCCATTCCATTCCAGCAGCAGTGCCTTGTGTGGTTGAGAGGGAGAGCACGTTGAGTGTTTGAATTCCATTCCATTCTAGCAGCAGTGCCTTGTGTGCCAGAGAGGGAGAGCACGTTGAGTGTTTGAATTCCATTCATTTCCAGCAGCAGTACCTTGTGTGCCAGAGAGAGAGAGCACGTTGAGTGTTTGAATTCCATTCCATTCCAGCAGCAGTGCCTTG
>JARPUW010000749.1:0-13129 GCA_030533445.1 Cyprinodon diabolis | reverse complement strand
ACATCACCCCATTGGTCCCGACGCGTGTGCCAACTTTGGGCCCGATCCGCCAAACCGTGCGGGACTAGTTACGTGCCGAAGTTTTGGGTATACGGGAGAATTATAATAACTAGAAAATTTCTAAAGAAATTTTGAGGGGGGCCACCTACTGCCCGTCTGGGGAACCGGGCCAATACGGCCCTGGCAAGTGACGTCGGGGCTCCCCAGACCAACTGCTTACGCCTTTGAGGGCTGCTGAGGGAAGGAAAGAGGGCAAGTTCATGGGCAAAGAGAGCTGTGTGCCACTTGTGCTGAAATCTGGGAAATAGACGTGCACAGCGTATGATGCACAAGGGTAATATGGGTTGTCCATATTGAAACACAGTGGGTAAAGCCCAGTTGGCGGGCTTCGCCCGCCTGCTAGGAGCCATCTCAGTGAAGAAAAAAATCACCAATGGCGGGCTCTGCCCGCCTTCTAAGAGCCATTGCAGTGATGAAATCACCAAGGGCGGGCTCTGCCCGCCTGCTAAGAGCCATTGCAGTGATGTAATCACCTTTGGCGGGCTCCGCCCGCCTGTTACCATTGGCGGGCTCCGCCCGCCTTCTAAGAGCCATTGCAGTGATGAAATCACCAATGGCAATGAGCAATATGCCAGAATGTATGAGTGTGTATAAGGAAGAGGCTTTTATTCTGTAGAGTCCTTGTAGTCTTATTTTGAAAGTCTATCATGAATGTGCATCAAAAGATGGGTCACGCCCAGCAGTGATATGGAAACCATTTCCAAATGTTAAATCACTGGTTTTCCATGTTATTAGGTGAATAGTTGCTGTATTACAGAGTAAATGGGAGACTTTTATTGTGAAATTTGCTCTGGGGTGTGTTTTGAAAAGGTCACTAGAGTCTAATAAAAACAACCTGGAAGAGTTTGGGTCATAATGTTGAGCCATTTGCATCAATTAATGCATTAGTATAATCTAGAGGCTTTGATTTTGTAGGGTCGCTGGAGTTTTATTTTGAAAGTCCAACAGAGTTGTGTTTATAGAAAATGTTCAGACCCGTCAATGATAGTTGATTACTTTCCAATCGTTAAATCACTCTTTTTCCATGTTATTAGGGCAGTAGATGAAGCGGAAATGGGAGGCTTTTATTTTGAAATTTGCTATAGGGTGTGTTTTAAACAGTCTCCTAGAGTCTATTCTCTAAAACGGGGTTGAGTTTGGGTCATAATGTTGAGCCATATAGGGCAATAAATATATGTAAAAAATATAGAGGCTTTTATTTTGTAGGGTCCCTGGAGTCTTATTTTGAAAGTCTATCAGTGCTGAGTGGCAAGGGAAGTGTCATGGACAGCAGTCATATAGTATCCATTTCCCAATGTTAAATCAGTCCTTTCACCCTCCATTAGATTAATATGTGCTGTTTAAAACAGCAGAGGTAAAATCTGTTTGAAGCTTGGTAACCTTGACAACGCTTAACGAGCCTCTCACTGACACAGACAACAGCTGCACTCACTATTGGTTTCTTCTTCCCAGGCTTTTTTGTATGGGAAGAACGGCACCGAACAAACGACTACTGATCAAAAACCGTATGAGTTATTCAAAAAACATTTTCACCATGAGCATCAGCAATCCTTCGACTCCAACTATACCAACTTTGGTGTATGTGTGTCATTCAGAAAAATATTTATGACGAGTTGAAAACACATAGTCTGATTCGTTTCTCTCCCATCTTCAGCTCAAAAAGAATAGAGAAAGGCTGAAACTCTCATCGACTTTAGGTTGGTCTGGAGGGTTTTTAAGGAAAAGTATTAATCCTACCGTAATTCCGAAGACATTGTGTGAGTCCAGAGGTTTCAGTCTACAAACTGACCAAAAATGGTGACTGTAGCTCCAAATATGTGGCCGTGAGGGCGAGAATAAGATGTTTGATCTTAAAAAAATGGCCGCCTCACACTAAGATCTCAGCAGCTGCACTCTAGCAGGCTGCTGCAGAAGCTAACTGTCAGCTAGCTTCCAGGTGCTTACCCTCCGAACAAACGACTGCTGAGCAAAAACCGTAAAAGATATCTGAAAAATTCTTTCAGTGAAAGCAACATCTATCCTTTGTCTCAGACTGGGGTAACCTTCATGTCTGTAGGTCTTTCACAACCCAAAACGAAGCACAAACAAAATGGTTGGCCCACCTGCTCCTCCCTTTGTTTGAACTGCAGGACCTCACTCTCACTCACCTTTTAGCTGCTAAAGCACCCCTCCGAACAAACGACTGCTGAGTAAAAACCGTAAAAGGTATCTGAAAAATTCTTTTTATCTAAGCGACAGCTATATCTTGTCTTCAATTGGAGTAACTTTCATGGCTGTAGGTCATCTACAAACTGAATGGGAAGAGAAAGAAAAAGAAAAAACGTTTCATCACACCTAAGCTTCTAATTGAGCTAGCTGCAGCAGGTCACTGTCACTCAGCTTTCAGGTGCTTAAAATGTCCTCCGAACAAACGACTGCTGAGCAAAAACCGTATGAGTTATTCAAAAAAAGTTTTCACCGTGAGCGTCAGTCATCCTTCGACTCCAACTATGCCAACTTTGGTGTATGTGTGTCATTCAGAAAAATATTTATGACGAGTTGAAAACACATAGTCTGATTCGTTTTTCTCCCCTCTTCTGCTCCAAAACCAATGAAAAACGGCTCTGATTTTCATCGACTTTAGGTCGGTCTGGAGGGTTTTTAAGGAAAAGTATTAATCCTACCGTAATTCCGAAGATATTGTGTGGGTCCAGAGATTTCAGTCTACAAACTGACCAAAAATGGTGACTCTAGCTATAAATATGTGGCCTTGAGGGCGAGTTTAAAATGTTTTTTTGTGTTTAAAAAACGCCTGCCTCACACTCTAGCTTTTCAGTTGCTCCACTCTAGCAGGCTGGATTTTGCTAAAACTTTGTGGCGCTTGAGGTCTGATTATACAAAAACCGTAGCAGTTATCAACATACCGTCTTCAGTTTTAAATAGACGAAGGATTTATCTACAAACTGAGCTTCAAACTGTTTTTCTAGGTGAATGTATGCTGACACAGTGAAGTGCTGTTTTTTATGCTTTTTTTTTCCTCTCCCCATTCATTTCCTATGGGATTTTTTTGCGACGTTTTCGCTAATAATTCGCAAACCTTCGGACTAATGAGAAAGTTTTATACAAGCACACATCACCCCATTGGTCCCGACGCGTGTGCCAACTTTGGGCCCGATCCGCCAAACCGTGCGGGACTAGTTACGCGCCGAAGTTTTGGGTATACGGGAGAATTATAATAACTAGAAAATTTCTAAAGAAATTTTGAGGGGGGCCACCTACTGCCCGTCTGGGGAACCGGGCCAATACGGCCCTGGCAAGTGATGTCGGGGCTCCCCAGACCAACTGCTTATGCCTTTGAGGGCTGCTGAGGGAAGGAAAGAGGGCTAGGTCATGGGCAAAGAGAGCTGTGTGCCACCTGTGCTGAAATCTGGGTAATAGACGTGCACAGCGTATGATGCACAAGGGTAATATGGGTTGTCCATATTGAACCGCAGTGGGTAAAGCTCAGTTGGTGGGCTCCGCCCGCCTGCTAGGAGCCCTTGCAGCGATGAAAAAAATCCCCAATGGCGGGCATTGCCCGCCTGCTAAGAGCCATTGCAGTGATGAAATCACCAATGGCGGGCTCCGCCCGCCTGCTAGGAGCCATTGCAGTGATGAAAAAAATCACCATTGGCGGGCTCCGCCCGCCTCCTAACAGCCATTGCAGTGATGAAATCACCAATGGCGGGCTCCGCCCGCCTTCTAAGAGCCATTGCAGTGATGAAATTACAAATGGCTATAAGCAATATGCCAGAATGTATGAGTGTGTATAAGGAAGAGGCTTTTATTTTGTAGAGTCCCTGTAGTCTTATTTTGAAAGTCTATCATGGAAGTGCATCTATAGATGGGTCATGCCCAGCAGTGATATAGAATCCATTTCCAAATGTTAAATCACTGGTTTTCCATGTTATTAGGTGAATAGTTCCTGTATTACAGAGTAAATGGGGGACTTTTATTGTGAAATTTGCTCTGGGGTGTGTTTTGAAAAGGTCACTAGAGTCTAATAAAAACAACCTGGAAGAGTTTGGGTCATAATGTTGAGCCATTTGCATCAATTAATGCATTAGTATAATCTAGAGGCTTTTATTTTGTAGGGTCCCTGGAGTCTTATTTTGAAAGTCCAACAGAGTTGTGTTTAGAGAAAATGTTCAGACCCATCAATGATAGTTGATGACTTTCCAATCGTTAAATCACTCTTTTTCCATTTTATTAGGGCAGTAGATGAAGCGGAAATGGGAGGCTTTTATTTTGAAATTTGCCATAGGGTGTGTTTTAAACAGTCTCCTAGAGTCTATTCTCTAAAATGGGGTTGAGTTTGGGTCATAATGTTGAGCCATATAGGGCAATAAATATATGTAAAAAATATAGAGGCTTTTATTTTGAAGGGTCCCTGGAGTCTTATTTTGAAAGTCTATCAGTGCTGAGTGGCAAGGGAAGTGTCATGGACGGCAGTCATATAGTATCCATTTCCCAATGTTAAATCAGTGCTTTCACCCTCCATTAGATTAATATGTGCTGTTTAAAACAGCAGAGGTAAAATCTGTTTGAAGCTTGGTAACCTTGACAACGCTTAACGAGCCTCTCACTGACACAGACAACAGCTGCACTCACTATTGGTTTCTTCTTCCCAGGCTTTTTTGTATGGGAAGAACGGCACCGAACAAACGACTACTGATCAAAAACCGTATGAGTTATTCAAAAAACATTTTCACCATGAGCATCAGCAATCCTTCGACTCCAACTATACCAACTTTGGTGTATGTGTGTCATTCAGAAAAATATTTATGACGAGTTGAAAACACATAGTCTGATTCGTTTTTCTCCCATCTTCAGCTCAAAAAGAATGGAGAAAGGCTGAAACTCTCATCCACTTTAGGTTGGTCTGGAGGGTTTTTAAGGCAAAGTATTAATCCTACCGTAATTCCGAAGACATTGTGTGAGTCCAGAGGTTTCAGTCTACAAACTGACCAAAAATGGTGACTGTAGCTCCAAATATGTGGCCGTGAGGGCGAGAATAAGATGTTTGATCTTAAAAAATGGCCGCCTCACACTAAGATTTCAGCAGCTGCACTCTAGCAGGCTGCTGCAGAAGCTAACTGTCAGCTAGCTTCCAGGTGCTTACCCTCCGAACAAACGACTGCTGAGCAAAAACCGTAAAAGATATCTGAAAAATTCTTTCAGTGAAAGCAACATCTATCCTTTGTCTCAGACTGGGGTAACCTTCATGTCTGTAGGTCTTTCACAACCCAAAACGAAGCACAAACAAAATGGTTGGCCCACCTGCTCCTCCCTTTGTTTGAACTGCAGGACCTCACTCTCACTCACCTTTTAGCTGCTAAAGCACCCCTCCGAACAAACGACTGCTGAGTAAAAACCGTAAAAGGTATCTGAAAAATTCTTTTTATCTAAGCGACAGCTATATCTTGTCTTCAATTGGAGTAACTTTCATGGCTGTAGGTCATCTACAAACTGAATGGGAAGAGAAAGAAAAAGAAAAAACGTTTCATCACACCTAAGCTTCTAATTGAGCTAGCTGCAGCAGGTCACTGTCACTCAGCTTTCAGGTGCTTAAAATGTCCTCCGAACAAACGACTGCTGAGCAAAAACCGTATGAGTTATTCAAAAAATTTTTTCACCGTGAGCGTCAGTCATCCTTCGACTCCAACTATGCCAACTTTGGTGTATGTGTGTCATTCAGAAAAATATTTATGACGAGTTTAAAACACATAGTCGGATTCGTTTTTCTCCCCTCTTCTGCTCCAAAACCAATGAAAAACGGCTCTGATTTTCATCGACTTTAGGTCGGTCTGGAGGGTTTTTAAGGAAAAGTATTAATCCTACCGTAATTCCGAAGATATTGTGTGGGTCCAGAGATTTCAGTCTACAAACTGACCAAAAATGGTGACTCTAGCTATAAATATGTGGCCGTGAGGGCGAGTTTAAAATGTTTTTTTGTGTTTAAAAAACGCCTGCCTCACACTCTAGCTTTTCAGTTGCTCCACTCTAGCAGGCTGGATTTTGCTAAAACTTTGTGGCGCTTGAGGTCTGATTATACAAAAACCGTAGCAGTTATCAACATACCGTCTTCAGTTTTAAATAGACGAAGGATTTATCTACAAACTGAGCTTCAAACTGTTTTTCTAGGTGAATGTATGCCGACACAGTGAAGTGCTGTTTTTTATGCTTTTTTTTTCCTCTCCCCATTCATTTCCTATGGGATTTTTTTGCGACGTTTTCGCTAATAATTCGCAAACCTTCGGACTAATGAGAAAGTTTTATACAAGCACACATCACCCCATTGGTCCCGACGCGTGTGCCAACTTTGGGCCCGATCCGCCAAACCGTGCGGGACTAGTTACGCGCCGAAGTTTTGGGTATACGGGAGAATTATAATAACTAGAAAATTTCTAAAGAAATTTTGAGGGGGGCCACCTACTGCCCGTCTGGGGAACCGGGCCAATACGGCCCTGGCAAGTGACGTCGGGGCTCCCCAGACCAACTGCTTACGCCTTTGAGGGCTGCTGAGGGAAGGAAAGAGGGCAAGTTCATGGGCAAAGAGAGCTGTGTGCCACTTGTGCTGAAATCTGGGAAATAGACGTGCACAGAGTATGATGCACAAGGGTAATATGGGTTGTCCATATTGAAACACAGTGGGTAAAGCCCAGTTGGCGGGCTTCGCCCGCCTGCTAGGAGCCATCTCAGTGAAGAAAAAAATCACCAATGGCGGGCTCTGCCCGCCTTCTAAGAGCCATTGCAGTGATGAAATCACCAATGGCGGGCTCCGCCCGCCTGCTAAGAGCCATTGCAGTGATGTAATCACCTTTGGCGGGCTCCGCCCGCCTGTTACCATTGGCGGGCTCCGCCCGCCTTCTAAGAGCCATTGCAGTGATGAAATCACCAATGGCAATGAGCAATATGCCAGAATGTATGAGTGTGTATAAGGAAGAGGCTTTTATTCTGTAGAGTCCTTGTAGTCTTATTTTGAAAGTCTATCATGAATGTGCATCAAAAGATGGGTCACGCCCAGCAGTGATATAGAATCCATTTCCAAATGTTAAATCACTGGTTTTCCATGTTATTAGGTGAATAGTTGCTGTATTACAGAGTAAATGGGAGACTTTTATTGTGAAATTTGCTCTGGGGTGTGTTTTGAAAAGGTCACTAGAGTCTAATAAAAACAACCTGGAAGAGTTTGGGTCATAATGTTGAGCCATTTGCATCAATTAATGCATTACTATAATCTAGAGGCTTTTATTTTGTAGGGTCCCTGGAGTCTTATTTTGAAAGTCCAACAGAGTTGTGTTTATAGAAAATGTTCAGACCCGTCAATGATAGTTGATTACTTTCCAATCGTTAAATCACTCTTTTTCCATGTTATTAGGGCAGTAGATGAAGCGGAAATGGGAGGCTTTTATTTTGAAATTTGCTATAGGGTGTGTTTTAAACAGTCTCCTAGAGTCTATTCTCTAAAACGGGGTTGAGTTTGGGTCATAATGTTGAGCCATATAGAGCAATAAATATATGTAAAAAATATAGAGGCTTTTATTTTGTAGGGTCCCTGGAGTCTTATTTTGAAAGTCTATCAGTGCTGAGTGGCAAGGGAAGTGTCATGTACAGCAGTCATATAGTATCCATTTCCCAATGTTAAATCAGTCCTTTCACCCTCCATTAGATTAATATGTGCTGTTTAAAACAGCAGAGGTAAAATCTGTTTGAAGCTTGGTAACCTTGACAACGCTTAACGAGCCTCTCACTGACACAGACAACAGCTGCACTCACTATTGGTTTCTTCTTCCCAGGCTTTTTTGTATGGGAAGAACGGCACCGAACAAACGACTACTGATCAAAAACCGTATGAGTTATTCAAAAAACATTTTCACCATGAGCATCAGCAATCCTTCGACTCCAACTATACCAACTTTGGTGTATGTGTGTCATTCAGAAAAATATTTATGACGAGTTGAAAACACATAGTCTGATTCGTTTTTCTCCCATCTTCAGCTCAAAAAGAATGGAGAAAGGCTGAAACTCTCATCCACTTTAGGTTGGTCTGGAGGGTTTTTAAGGCAAAGTATTAATCCTACCGTAATTCCGAAGACATTGTGTGAGTCCAGAGGTTTCAGTCTACAAACTGACCAAAAATGGTGACTGTAGCTCCAAATATGTGGCCGTGAGGGCGAGAATAAGATGTTTGATCTTAAAAAATGGCCGCCTCACACTAAGATTTCAGCAGCTGCACTCTAGCAGGCTGCTGCAGAAGCTAACTGTCAGCTAGCTTCCAGGTGCTTACCCTCCGAACAAACGACTGCTGAGCAAAAACCGTAAAAGATATCTGAAAAATTCTTTCAGTGAAAGCAACATCTATCCTTTGTCTCAGACTGGGGTAACCTTCATGTCTGTAGGTCTTTCACAACCCAAAACGAAGCACAAACAAAATGGTTGGCCCACCTGCTCCTCCCTTTGTTTGAACTGCAGGACCTCACTCTCACTCACCTTTTAGCTGCTAAAGCACCCCTCCGAACAAACGACTGCTGAGTAAAAACCGTAAAAGGTATCTGAAAAATTCTTTTTATCTAAGCGACAGCTATATCTTGTCTTCAATTGGAGTAACTTTCATGGCTGTAGGTCATCTACAAACTGAATGGGAAGAGAAAGAAAAAGAAAAAACGTTTCATCACACCTAAGCTTCTAATTGAGCTAGCTGCAGCAGGTCACTGTCACTCAGCTTTCAGGTGCTTAAAATGTCCTCCGAACAAACGACTGCTGAGCAAAAACCGTATGAGTTATTCAAAAAATTTTTTCACCGTGAGCGTCAGTCATCCTTCGACTCCAACTATGCCAACTTTGGTGTATGTGTGTCATTCAGAAAAATATTTATGACGAGTTTAAAACACATAGTCGGATTCGTTTTTCTCCCCTCTTCTGCTCCAAAACCAATGAAAAACGGCTCTGATTTTCATCGACTTTAGGTCGGTCTGGAGGGTTTTTAAGGAAAAGTATTAATCCTACCGTAATTCCGAAGATATTGTGTGGGTCCAGAGATTTCAGTCTACAAACTGACCAAAAATGGTGACTCTAGCTATAAATATGTGGCCGTGAGGGCGAGTTTAAAATGTTTTTTTGTGTTTAAAAAACGCCTGCCTCACACTCTAGCTTTTCAGTTGCTCCACTCTAGCAGGCTGGATTTTGCTAAAACTTTGTGGCGCTTGAGGTCTGATTATACAAAAACCGTAGCAGTTATCAACATACCGTCTTCAGTTTTAAATAGACGAAGGATTTATCTACAAACTGAGCTTCAAACTGTTTTTCTAGGTGAATGTATGCCGACACAGTGAAGTGCTGTTTTTTATGCTTTTTTTTTCCTCTCCCCATTCATTTCCTATGGGATTTTTTTGCGACGTTTTCGCTAATAATTCGCAAACCTTCGGACTAATGAGAAAGTTTTATACAAGCACACATCACCCCATTGGTCCCGACGCGTGTGCCAACTTTGGGCCCGATCCGCCAAACCGTGCGGGACTAGTTACGCGCCGAAGTTTTGGGTATACGGGAGAATTATAATAATAATAATACGCGGAATAAATATGTGCAATAGTAGTAGGTGGGCCATGCCTTCGGCATGTGGCCCCCCAATAACTAGAAAATTTCTAAAGAAATTTTGAGGGGGGCCACCTACTGCCCGTCTGGGGAACCGGGCCAATACGGCCCTGGCAAGTGACGTCGGGGCTCCCCAGACCAACTGCTTACGCCTTTGAGGGCTGCTGAGGGAAGGAAAGAGGGCAAGTTCATGGGCAAAGAGAGCTGTGTGCCACTTGTGCTGAAATCTGGGAAATAGACGTGCACAGCGTATGATGCACAAGGGTAATATGGGTTGTCCATATTGAAACACAGTGGGTAAAGCCCAGTTGGCGGGCTTCGCCCGCCTGCTAGGAGCCATCTCAGTGAAGAAAAAAATCACCAATGGCGGGCTCTGCCCGCCTTCTAAGAGCCATTGCAGTGATGAAATCACCAATGGCGGGCTCCGCCCGCCTGCTAAGAGCCATTGCAGTGATGTAATCACCTTTGGCGGGCTCCGCCCGCCTGTTACCATTGGCGGGCTCCGCCCGCCTTCTAAGAGCCATTGCAGTGATGAAATCACCAATGGCAATGAGCAATATGCCAGAATGTATGAGTGTGTATAAGGAAGAGGCTTTTATTCTGTAGAGTCCTTGTAGTCTTATTTTGAAAGTCTATCATGAATGTGCATCAAAAGATGGGTCACGCCCAGCAGTGATATAGAATCCATTTCCAAATGTTAAATCACTGGTTTTCCATGTTATTAGGTGAATAGTTGCTGTATTACAGAGTAAATGGGAGACTTTTATTGTGAAATTTGCTCTGGGGTGTGTTTTGAAAAGGTCACTAGAGTCTAATAAAAACAACCTGGAAGAGTTTGGGTCATAATGTTGAGCCATTTGCATCAATTAATGCATTACTATAATCTAGAGGCTTCTATTTTGTAGGGTCCCTGGAGTCTTATTTTGAAAGTCCAACAGAGTTGTGTTTATAGAAAATGTTCAGACCCGTCAATGATAGTTGATTACTTTCCAATCGTTAAATCACTCTTTTTCCATGTTATTAGGGCAGTAGATGAAGCGGAAATGGGAGGCTTTTATTTTGAAATTTGCTATAGGGTGTGTTTTAAACAGTCTCCTAGAGTCTATTCTCTAAAACGGGGTTGAGTTTGGGTCATAATGTTGAGCCATATAGGGCAATAAATATATGTAAAAAATATAGAGGCTTTTATTTTGTAGGGTCCCTGGAGTCTTATTTTGAAAGTCTATCAGTGCTGAGTGGCAAGGGAAGTGTCATGTACAGCAGTCATATAGTATCCATTTCCCAATGTTAAATCAGTCCTTTCACCCTCCATTAGATTAATATGTGCTGTTTAAAACAGCAGAGGTAAAATCTGTTTGAAGCTTGGTAACCTTGACAACGCTTAACGAGCCTCTCACTGACACAGACAACAGCTGCACTCACTATTGGTTTCTTCTTCCCAGGCTTTTTTGTATGGGAAGAACGGCACCGAACAAACGACTACTGATCAAAAACCGTATGAGTTATTCAAAAAACATTTTCACCATGAGCATCAGCAATCCTTCGACTCCAACTATACCAACTTTGGTGTATGTGTGTCATTCAGAAAAATATTTATGACGAGTTGAAAACACATAGTCTGATTCGTTTCTCTCCCATCTTCAGCTCAAAAAGAATAGAGAAAGGCTGAAACTCTCATCGACTTTAGGTTGGTCTGGAGGGTTTTTAAGGAAAAGTATTAATCCTACCGTAATTCCGAAGACATTGTGTGAGTCCAGAGGTTTCAGTCTACAAACTGACCAAAAATGGTGACTGTAGCTCCAAATATGTGGCCGTGAGGGCGAGAATAAGATGTTTGATCTTAAAAAAATGGCCGCCTCACACTAAGATTTCAGCAGCTGCACTCTAGCAGGCTGCTGCAGAAGCTAACTGTCAGCTAGCTTCCAGGTGCTTACCCTCCGAACAAACGACTGCTGAGCAAAAACCGTAAAAGATATCTGAAAAATTCTTTCAGTGAAAGCAACATCTATCCTTTGTCTCAGACTGGGGTAACCTTCATGTCTGTAGGTCTTTCACAACCCAAAACGAAGCACAAACAAAATGGTTGGCCCACCTGCTCCTCCCTTTGTTTGAACTGCAGGACCTCACTCTCACTCACCTTTTAGCTGCTAAAGCACCCCTCCGAACAAACGACTGCTGAGTAAAAACCGTAAAAGGTATCTGAAAAATTCTTTTTATCTAAGCGACAGCTATATCTTGTCTTCAATTGGAGTAACTTTCATGGCTGTAGGTCATCTACAAACTGAATGGGAAGAGAAAGAAAAAGAAAAAACGTTTCATCACACCTAAGCTTCTAATTGAGCTAGCTGCAGCAGGTCACTGTCACTCAGCTTTCAGGTGCTTAAAATGTCCTCCGAACAAACGACTGCTGAGCAAAAACCGTATGAGTTATTCAAAAAATTTTTCACCGTGAGCGTCAGTCATCCTTCGACTCCAACTATGCCAACTTTGGTGTATGTGTGTCATTCAGAAAAATATTTATGACGAGTTTAAAACACATAGTCTGATTCGTTTTTCTCCCTCTTCTGCTCCAAAACCAATGAAAAACGGCTCTGATTTTCATCGACTTTAGGTCGGTCTGGAGGGTTTTTAAGGAAAAGTATTAATCCTACCGTAATTCCGAAGATATTGTGTGGGTCCAGAGATTTCAGTCTACAAACTGACCAAAAATGGTGACTCTAGCTATAAATATGTGGCCGTGAGGGCGAGTTTAAAATGTTTTTTTGTGTTTAAAAAACGCCTGCCTCACACTCTAGCTTTTCAGTTGCTCCACTCTAGCAGGCTGGATTTTGCTAAAACTTTGTGGCGCTTGAGGTCTGATTATACAAAAACCGTAGCAGTTATCAACATACCGTCTTCAGTTTTAAATAGACGAAGGATTTATCTACAAACTGAGCTTCAAACTGTTTTTCTAGGTGAATGTATGCCGACACAGTGAAGTGCTGTTTTTTATGCTTTTTTTTTCCTCTCCCCATTCATTTCCTATGGGATTTTTTTGCGACGTTTTCGCTAATAATTCGCAAACCTTCGGACTAATGAGAAAGTTTTATACAAGCACACATCACCCCATTGGTCCCGACGCGTGTGCCAACTTTGGGCCCGATCCGCCAAACCGTGCGGGACTAGTTACGCGCCGAAGTTTTGGGTATACGGGAGAATTATAATAATAATAATAATACGCGGAATAAATATGTGCAATAGTAGTAGGTGGGCCATGCCTTCGGCATGTGGCCCCCCAATAATACGCGGAATAAATATGTGCAATAGTAGTAGGTGGGCCATGCCTTCGGCATGTGGCCCCCCAATAATACGCGGAATAAATATGTGCAATAGTAGTAGGTGGGCCATGCCTTCGGCATGTGGCCCCCCAACTAGAAAATTTCTAAAGAAATTTTGAGGGGGGCCACCTACTGCC